>CAUZXS010006555.1:0-12500 GCA_963585895.1 Sepioteuthis lessoniana
GTAATAAAAAATTTCGTACCTGAACTGAGAAGTCGTTACGTGTTTTTCGTGTTTCGAGATTCTTATGTTCTATCTTTATGGACATTCGATGTACGTTTCACAAATAGCCCTATCATGGCTATGGTACAATACAGTCTCCATTTTTTGGGTACGAGAATGGCACTAGATTGTCTTCTTTCAGGGTTGGTGGAACTTGAATATTCGTCTTCTTGGTTCAATCAAACTGTTTTCTTCCGGTTTTCCTTTTTATTCTTCTGTTCATCATGGAGGTTTAACAATCACATCTCGCCGCTACGCCAACCAGCAACAAACTGTATTTGGGACCCTGTTTTCGGCGGGAAAAACTTTACTGTCAGTCACGTGATCGAATTTGCATAAGCGCAGAAAGGGCGCATACAATACATAGTTGGGCTGTCGCGTGTATTTGTTTCAATGTTAATGCCGGAGTGACATCGTATGATTCTAGTGGGGGTGGGGGAGGAAAATCGGAAATATACAGAAATGTACGTCTATGCTCGGATTCAATTTTTGACAAAAAAAAAGAATTAAACATTTTCTCTTATAAACTGAAAGGTAAAAAAAGAAAGAAAGAAATACTAATGTATCTTAGTTTTACTTTTGTTACATATATATATATATATATATATATGTAAAATTTTAAGTCTCTGTTGTAGTAGTGATAATACGTCACAAAGTATGTATATGTTATCAAATCAAACTAACTTAAAACAGAAAATACCACCTTGATACAACACACACACACGCGCGTGCGCGCACACACACACTCACACAAACACACACACACAGATGTATATATTGGCAGAATTTCTTCATTAATACAAATTTCGTTGAACATAATAGACATTTTCTATCTACATATTTTCTTGTTGATCCTTTTATATTGCCGTATTGATTTTATAATATTCGGCAGGAATTGATTGATGTATCTTCCATAATCATTTATTTCCTAAGAACTTTCTACCCGACTTTGGGCCATAATCAGGGGAGGATGTATTACAAGAGTGATGCAACTTTTGTATGTACATTATTACTTTGTAAGAAGAAGAGCGTCTATGCCGTTGCAGTGTGTAGCATTTACTTTTAAAATTGTTCTATAAATAGTGTCAGTAGCTAAAGACATTTACAAAGAACATAAGCACTGGTTGGAAAATTAATTCTGTTAAGTTTGGGTTACATGTTCCTAAATTGTAGTGCTTCGAGAATCCGCAGTTTTTGTTTGTTACTTTGATGTTCTAATATTGTTGTGTTTTGGGTGAAACAATCTATCTATCTATCTATCTCAGTCAATTTCTAATCATCCTCTTTATATCTTCTACATCTTTCTTTCTTTCTTTCTTTCCCTGGTCATATCTATCTACTCGTCAGTCTCGTTATGCTTCCCATAGATTACACACACACACACACACACAAACGTACTCTCTCTCTCTCTCTCTCTTCTTTTCTCCTTCTAACCCTATCTATCTATTGTTAAGTAATTCAGAAATATCAATCTCTTTCCCTCTCTCTCTTTTTTTCTCTCTTTCTCTTTCTCTCTTTTCATCTCTGTCCATGTAATCGCTCACAACCGATTTTTGCTTTTCGACTTGACATTTAATCGCCGCTCCCTCCAGCAACGCTCCTCCACGCCCCCAACTGATGTCTTGGATCACGGCAGAACCGACATGCACCAAGAAAATAAATAAACCAATTCCATTTCTTTTTGGTCTTTCTTGTCATTCCTTCCCCAATAATAAACATACTGCACCAAGATGAACCTTTTCCCAACATTCTTGTTGTTCCTCTTTTCATGCCGATTCGTTTCCAGTCGGTTTTCATTTTCAACAAGAAACACAGAAACCCAAAAGTCGATTTAACAACTTGCTTTTTTGTGGCTTTCATCAACCATCAACAAATAGAGAGAGAAAATGTGAAGAAAGACTGTGTTGCGCCAAATTGATTTAATTAAGAATAACCAGCGCCTACTTTCCACTCCTTTTCAAACACGAGCGCTCTTATAAACCAATAACACTGCTGGTATCTATCTATCTATCTCGGTCCATTCGTATCTATCTATCTATCTATCTATCTTATAACGTTATTCATACATCGGACACACATAAATAGTCTCTTTCTCAATATCTCTCTTTACCTGTCTCAATCTCAATCTACTCTAATCTTACTCTATTCTAGTCTATTCTGATCTATCTATCTATCTATCTATCTATCTATCTATCTATGCGCTTCGAGATATCTATATATATTTTTATACATTCCTTTCTTTCTTTCTTTCGTTCTTTCTTTTATATCAACTCTTTCTTTCTCTTAGTCTCCTAACTATGAGTAAAATAGAACTACTTTCCTGGGTTTAATACAAAACTGCATCTGATGGCGAGGCTCAAATACTGGAGGTTTTGAGAATATGGAGTACCCCTCAATTGCCATTACTCCAAGCTTCACTCTGACCCATAGTGAGAGTACCTGTTAGGGCTCCATATTGAACTGTTTAACCATATAACTGTGTGCAAACAACAGACTGATATTGGATTGAATTGTTAGTGATATATAGCAATACTTGAAACCATTTAACTATTTGAAGACGAATGAGTATTAGTTAATAAAATTATTCGTGTTAAATAGAAATACTTGAAACAACTTAACGGTGTAAAACAAATGATTAATACTTAAAAGAATTATTAGAGTCAGGTAGCAATACTTGAAACCTATTAAAATGAGCAAACAAATGAGGTCTGGCTTTAAGATGTTACCGAAAAACTATTCGTTTCTAGGAAAAGTAAAGTTGCGGCGACTATTGTCGAGGGTGACTCGAAAGCCCCTTTTTCAATAGCTACTATACTGAGATGTAGGAAAGGGCGCTACTCCTTTCCCTGGTTTGCTCCACTTTACTCTCGGTACGTACCTTATATTGCTGAGTGTTAAGCAAGGCGTCATCAAGTACCATCTTTTGAGTCTTTGGTATAACTCTACCTGGGATTAAACCCCAGTCTCCCGGACCATCATGCATAAACAGTAATTGACATGAAATAACCCTGCCATAAAATCCAACCAACCTTATCTATCAATAACTAGTTTGCGACCATTCTCAATTTGTCAATATCAGCTTATTTCTATTGGTAGTTACCTGCTTATCTTTTCCTCCATAACTTGAGCCATTTCAATCTATTCGGATATTAATTTTGCATATCTCACCGTCTCTTTATCAATTAGCACATGAACGTTTCAGCCTATAATAAATAACGTTACTTTGAGTTACAAACATATCACGTAATCCTGGCAAGAAAACCAGACCCAGTGTTGATTAACAAGAAAACATGATTTGCTTTAATCTAAGAGGCGACATCTCCACACTAAAGTGCGGTCCTCTGAAACTAGCGGACAAGTTCACCTATCTAGGAAGTAGTGTCTCATCAACCAACACAGACATCAACACGCGACTAGCAAAGGCATGGACAGCTATAGATAGATTATCGGTCATATGGTAGTCATGTTATATTTTGACCTTCGACCCGGCCCCAAAATACTATTCCAAGGTAATACACCGGAAGGAAGTGACACATTCCAATGGCCAGTAATCGAAAGAGATCACGTGGGCGGATTAAAGCTTATGATATGGGACAAGGTGAAGGTCCCATTGTGCCATTACAGTCATGCACCGGAAGAGAGTAACCTCTGAACTGCATGACAGTTATTTCCGCTTGATGACGATTAAACATCCGATTTCAAAGATCCAGTAGGCGATCGGGTGGGCGTTGAATTATTATTTAACTCAGTTGAGTTTGGGGTGCCAGAGCAGTTGCCAGCAGACTTCCAGACAGTAGAGACCAGATGTGGTAGGGAAGGCCACATCCGACCGAGGGGGCCCTCGGAAAAGCCCCGATGGAGTGGACCCCAAGACCTCTGGTTGAGCATCTAAGAGAACAAGAAAGACACAACGTGACGGTCATAACAGTGGGGTCAAAATATGAAGTTTATGTTCGGTCTCCAGCATCTTCTCACATGCAACCCTTCAACAACCCTTTCGAAGCCTTGCAATAAAGTGAGAGGTGAATATTTTTCTAAAGAAATCCTTCCTGTGCCTTTATCATGCGTTTTTCTTCCTGCGTCTTTATCGTTGTGTCGCTGTAGATGACTATATAACATTGTCCGATTTGGTGCTTGTGCCAGCAGAGTTCTTCAAGGACTCAGAATGAACCTAGTTACCGTAAACTGCAGTTTTAAGCATCACAACACGACAGCAACGAAGAGGACAAAGAAGGATGCTGGAATGGAAAGAAGTAAAAAGAAAAAAACTAGAACAAACTAGCAAAAAAAAAAAAAAAAAAAAAAAAGGAAGGAAAAGGAACCGACCGACCCGGAAAGAACAGAAAAAAAGAACAAAGAAAAATGCTTGAAAGAAGTAATGCGAAAAAAAAAAACAAGAACAAACCAGCAACAGAAAAGAGAAAAGAAAGAAAAAAAATTGTAAGTTAATTGCTGCATTCTTATAATTCTATCTCTCTGTTGATTAATTTGGGTATAATAGTGAAAGATTTGTTTTAATGACAAGGGCCTTTCTAGAAGCATAAAATTGGAAATCATTTAAAAAAAAAATGTGTGATCCCTAGATAAAAATTGAAATTACTGCTATGTGTAATATTGGATCAAAGTGAGGGAGGAAAAAAAGAAGAGAGAAAGAAAACAAAAGATGGCTGTGGGACAGTCATTGTCCATTTTTTGATAGACAGCTTATCGTAAACAGTAAATTTTATGATAAATTTTATCAATGGGATTTTTTATTGTAAATAGGTCTTTGTGAGAAAAAAAAAATCATTGTAACTTTTCATTGGTCCAGACAAGTGGTGATTGAAAATGAGAATTTCAGTCCAAGATTTGGAATCCCGCATATCTGTAGTTAAGATCTTTTGGTCAGGTTTTCATGTTTGGAACTTGTGGATTGGAAATGAGAATTTTAATCCGAGAGATGGAATCTTGGGAGCATTAATGGTATTGTCCATGAATTTCTCACATTAGTGTTTGTCTGAAGAATGCGCATATACTTTTTCGATATTTATGAAGTTGGGAGAATTGATATTTTCGGCGCTGGTAGAATCAGGCCGGTTGTTTTACTGTAGAAATTGTTGATATCAATTATTGAAGACATGGGTATTGTCTTGAAAACGGTCTTGCCGTGGAGGCAGAGTAACTAAGAGACAGATGTTTTTTGTGTCTGACGAGGCAGACAGGTATTTTGTGAGTTCCCCCTGGAGTGAAGCTTTGAGATTGTTATTGGGGAAGATATTTTGAAACAGGGTTTTGGATGTAATTAAGAGATGCGCAGAATTTTGACGGAACCAAGTGTGGCGAAGATTCGCAGATTCGGAAATATTTTGAATGGGGAAATGTTGGGGAATTTATAAAAGTTGGGGTTGTTTAGGAAAAAAAACGGGATATTTTGTGAAAAGAAAAAAAAAGGAAGAAGAAGAATGCTCGTAAGCTATTGAAAAAGTTGTATTATAAATCAGGCTTAATTTATGGTAATATAGACTGAAATTGAATAAACTGGGAGGCGAACCTTTAGTTATCATGTTAAGGTAAAGACAGAGAGGTAGATATAAGGTTGAAAAAAAAGGGACATTGAATGAGCAATTTATTATGAAAAAAAAAAAAAATGAAAAAAAAGTAAAAAGAAAATGAAAACAAAAACAAAAACGTACAGGACAATAGAAAAAAGACGGAAAGAAAAAAAAAAGAAAGAGAAGAAACTTGTACATTGTTGAACACAGCATATGAAAAAAAAAAAAAAAGAAAAAAGAAAGAAAGAACAGACATTTTTAGTAAAATAGACAGTACATCACTACATAGATTGAAAAAGAAGAAAAGAAAACTGAACATTTTTGAACTGTGATTGTAACATTGTTTTGACTTGTTGTAAAGTGAAACTTTTTGAGTTTGTTTGAGTTTAAAGGCGACATTAGAAAAATTTTTTTCCTGTTCATATTATGAAATTTGACGAAAACCATTAACAGAGGATTTTATTCTAGGTTTAATGATATTTGCAATTATATTGATTCTAAATTTTTTTTTAGAATTTTGGGTTTTCGTGGAATAGGAAACATTTTTTTTTTGGGGTTTCTGTTTTTGAGGAAATCGTGGGCTAACGTGAGAGTAGGACAGACATTCATTCAAGTGGATTTACAGATTGTTGTTGAAAGCAATTCTATCGAAGAATTCGCCGACCCATGAAGCTGTTGAAGGGCCTATTTGGCTTCTATTTTTTTAGTTTGGAGTTCCGAGGATGGAATAAAAGAAAAAAGGCGTGGCCTACTCCAAAATTTTGTGGATGATGTCTATGTCTTTCAGTCACGATGATGTTTTGGATTTGTGTGTGATTTGGCAAAGTGAAACGGATCTGGGAAAGGCGAGGTGCCTATATATTGGTAGCCACGAGGGTTCCTGATTAAATTGAAAAGAAACCCGGCGCGGGTTTGATCAGGTAAAGCATGTTTCCTCAAGGGCTTGCAAACCAATGGCATGGAAACAGAAACCTAACGAAAAAAAAAAAAAAAATGGGTAACACATTGCTAATTAGTATTTTGCGTGGACTATTTTAAGTGGTTTACAGCATGCGTGCCAGATTGTGATACATTCGGATGTATTGTGATACTTTGTTTTGGGCCATGATTTTTGTGGATTTTTGTGAAATGCTTTGGGCCTTGAAGATATTGTGTTTTAGTTTATGAAATTCTCCGGTTACTCCAGGTAGGAACCTGTTGAGCAAAGAACTGGAGTGTGGTCATGAGGAATCCAGGCGAAATGTATTGCTGGAATGACCAGGGTCACTAAGTTTGTGACCAGGATATGGGACCAGAGTATGGTCCTTTTTAGGGTTTTGAAATTTCTTCAAGGAATTATGGAGGGCCCGTTGTGTTGAGAAGATAAAAAATGCATCCGTATGGTACCTTGATGCACACATGTCAAGATGGCCAACCACGCAAAGATAGTAAGAGAAATTTAGATAATAATTAGCCGGGCAAGTGTTACATAGAGAGAAGGTCGCCTTCTAAGTAAAATTTTGTTGCTGTAGTTCAAGTGATTCTTTTTGTGCTTTCAGCCATCATTGTCCTTGTAAATCATTCTGTAAAATATGTGTGAGGTTGATGGAGACGAACGTAAAGAAAATTCCACATGTGGAATTTTGAAAAATAATTTACGGATGAATGTTATATTTTGACCTTCGACCCGGCCCCAAAATACTATTCCAAGGTAATACACCGGAAGGAAGTGACACATTCCAACGGCCAGTAATCGAAAGAGATCACGTGGGCGGATTAAGGCTTATGATATGGGACAAGGTGAAGGTCCCATTGTGCCATTACAGTCATGCACCGAAAGATAGTAACCTCTGAACTGCATGACAGTTATTTCCGCTTGATGACGATTAAACATCCGATTTCAAAGATCCAGTAGGCGATCGTGTGGGCGTTGAATTATTATTTAACTCAGTTGAGTTTGGGGTGCCAGAGCAGTTGCCAGCAGACTTCCAGACAGTAGAGACCAGATGTGGTAGGGTAGGCCACACCCGACCGAGGGGGCCCTCGGAAAAGCCCCGATGGAGTGGACCCCAAGACCTCTAGTTGAGCATCTAAGAGAACAAGAAAGACACAACGTGACGGTCATAACAGTGGGGTCAAAATATGAAGTTTATGTTCGGTCTCCAGCATCTTCTCACATGCAACCCTTCAACAACCCTTTCGAAGCCTTGCAATAAAGTGAGAGGTGAATATTTTTCTAAAAAAGTCCTTCCTGCGTCTTTATCATGCGTTTTCCTTCCTGCGTCTTTATCGTTGTGTCGCTGTAGATGACTATATAACAGTCAGACCTGACCGATAAAATTAAACGCAGTTTTTTCCCAAGCAGCGGTCGTGTCGATACTGCTCTATGGATGCACTACATGGACGCTAACAAAATGTATTGGGAAAAAGGTTGACGAAAATGACGCCAGAATGCTGCGAGCAATATGGAACAAGTTCTGGAGGCAACACCCATCAAAACAGCACTTATACAGCCACCTACCACCCATCACGAAAACTATCAAAGTTAAACAAACCCGACATGTGGAACACTGCTGGTGAAATAAGAATAAACTCATAAGCGATATACTACTGTGGACCCCTTCACATGGACGAGCATTGGCAGGACGACCAGCTAGAACCTATATACAACAGCTCTGTGCCGATACTGGATATAGCCTTGAAAACCTCCCGGGAGCAATGGACGATAGAGACGGATGGCGAGAGAGGGTCTGGGAGATCCGTGCTGGCAGTGCGACATGGTAATGATGATTGAATGAAATTTGCCGTTCCGGCCAATCACAGAGTGAGAATAAAAAAAGCCAAACGATAGACAAATGAGTCTTGTCAGAGAGCTGAAAAAGCTTTGAAACATGAGGGTGACGGTGATTACAGTTGTAGCTAGTGCACTTGGAACTGTTCCCAAATACTTGGAAAAAGAATGTAGGATTAGAATCGAGATCATTCAGGTTACAGTATTGTTAAGATTGGATTGAATACTAAGAAGAGTCCTGGAGACCTGAGGAGACTTATTCTCACTCAGACTCCAGGGAAAGACAACCAGCAAACGCACGTTAGAAAAACTAGCAAGTGAGGAAACTTGCCGTCACTCAAACTCCTGTGGAAAAACATCAGCTAACGCTGAAAAACTCTCAAGGAGTAAAATAATTATAATGATAGCATGAGGAACAACAGAACGACAATAACCAGAAAACAAAAATGGGAAGCAAAACAACTCTATGGATATTTCAAGCGGCTAATAAGCTACAAATCGCGCAAGAAAACATGGAGGTGGTTTAGAAAGGAAAACCTTTTGAGAGAAACTGAATTTCTCCTGATTGCCGCACAAAACAATGCTATAAGAACCCATCAAATCGAAGAAAGATTAGATAAGACGCAACAAAACAGCAGATGTAGGTTATGTGGAGATAGAGATAAAACCATCAATAACATGATAAGCGAATGCAGCAAATTAGCTCAGAAAGAGTATAAGACTAGACATGACAGGGTGGGTAAGGTGATTTACTGGGAGATGTGCAAGAAATTTAAATTTAACCATGCGAACAAATGGTATATGCATAACCCAACTTCTGTCCTGGAGAATGACACACACAAACTCCTTTGGGATTTTGACATACAAACAGATCACTTAATCTCAGCCAGTCGACTAGACCTTATAAAAATCAACAAAAGAATGAGAACTTGCAAAATTGTGGACTTTGCTGTCCCGGCAGACCACAGAGTAAAATTGGTGGAAAACGAAAAGAAGGATAAATAGCTGGATCTTGCTAGGGAATAGAAAAAAACTGTGGAACAAGAAAGTGACTATTATACCAATTATAATTGGTGCTCTTGGTACAGTAACCAAAGGATTGATAAAGGGACCGGAGGACTTGGAAAAAGGAGGACGAGTGGACACCATCCAAACTACTACATTATTGGGATCAGTCAGAATACCGAGAAGAGTCCAGGAGACTTGAGGAAACTTGCTGTCACTTAAACTTGATTGTAAGACCATCAGCTAACGCCGATGTGAAAAATTCTCAAACCATGCCAACAAATGGTATATACACAATCCAGCACCTGTCCTAGAAAATGACTTGCACAAACTCCGTTTGGGACTTTGATATACAAACGGATCACCTAATCTCAGCCCGAAGACCAGACCTTATAATAATCAACAAAAAAAAAAAAAAAAAAAAGAAAGAAAATCTGCAAAATTCTCGACTTTACTGTCCCGGCAGACCACAAAATAAAACTGAAAGAATGTGAAAAGAGAGATAAGTACCTTGACCTTGCTAGAGAATTGAAAAAACTATGGAACATGCAGGTGACAATTATACCAATTGTGATTGGTGCTTTCGGCACAGTAACTAAAGGGTTATTAAAGGGCCTGGAAGATTTAGAAGTTGGCGGCCGAGTGGAGAACATCCAAACAACAGCATTATTGAAAACGGCCAGAATACTGAGAAGAGTCCTGGAGACTTGAGGAGACTTGCTGTCACTCAATCTCCAATGAAAGACCATCAGCTTACGCTGATGTGAAAAACTCTAATAATAATGATAATAATTCGACGAATAAATACCATCTCTCACGAGAAAACGTGGACCTGGCTAAGAACAGGTAACCTTAAGAGAGAAACTGAATCACTCCTAACAACAGTACAGGACAACGCCATAAGAATCAATCATATCAAAGCGAGAATAGACAAGACCCAACAAAATAGCAAATGTAGACTATGCGGTGACAGAGACGAAACGATCAATCACATAATAAGCGAATGCAGCAAATTAGCACAGAAGGAGTATAAGACGAGACACGACTGGGTCGGCAAGGGGATCCCCTGGGAAATGTGCAAGAAATTTAAATTTGAACACGCTAATAAATGGTATATGCACAACCCAACACCTATCCTAGAAAATTACACAAATAAACTCCAATGGGACTTTGACATACACACGGATCACCTAATCTCGGTCAGAAGACCAGACCTTATTATAATTAACAAAAAAAAAAAAGAAGAGAATTTGCTAAATTGTCGACCTTGCTGTCCCAGCTTACCACGGAATAAAACTGAAAGAACGTGAAAAGAAGGATAAGTACCTCGACCTTGCTAGGGAATTGAAAAAAACAGTGGAACATGAAAGTGACGATTGTACCAATTGTGATTGGTGCTTTTGGCACAATAACTGAAGGATTATTAAAAGGCCTGGAGGATTTGGAAGTTGGTGGACGGGTAGAGACTATTCAAATGACAGCATTACTGAGACCGGCCAGAATACTGAGAAGAGTCCTGGAGACTTGAGGAGATTTGCTGTCACTCAAACTCCAGTGAAAAACCATTAGCTAATACTGATGTGAAAAACTTTAAAAGAGTAAATAATAATAATTATAATAATAAACCAAAGCCAATAATGAGCAACAGATTAGCTAGTGTAGATTATGGGGTTACAAAGACGAAACGGTTACTAGTGCAAAAGGAGTATAAGACTTGACACGACTGGTTGGGGAAGATGATCCACAAAGGACTGTGCAAGAGAATGAAATTTGACAATACTACCCAATAGTATTTGCGCAAACCAGAATCCGACCGAGAAAATGATATGGATAAAATTCTTTGGGATTTTGGGATACAAATGGATCACCTTATCCTGTTCAGAAAACCTTACATTGTGATAATTAACAACAATAATAAAAACAACAAACAGAAAAAAAGGTGTGAGAACTTGCTATCTTGTAGATTTTACCATTTCTGCAGACCACAGAGTGAAGATCAAACAAAGTGGAAAGAGAGAGAAAATCTTTGGCCTTAACAGAGAAGTATGAAAGCAGTGGAGTATGAGGGTTACGGTGATACAATTTTGGATTGGTGCGCTTGGAACAGTTTTCAAAGGCTTGTAAAGAGGACTAGAAAGTTAATGGACGAATCGAGACCATCTAAACTACAGCATTGGCCAGAATACTGAGAAGAGTCCTGGAGACTTGAGGAGACTTACTTTCACTCAGACTCCTGTGAAATACAGCCAGCTGATGCTGGTGTGAAGAACTCACGAAGATTTTAATATTACTACTACTAATAAACCGTAGAAGAAAAAAAAATTGAAACACAAGACAGACGGACTCGATGTGACAATGAGGAAGCAGTCTTACCAGCATTGAGGACTGGGTGGTTGCAACGATTCAAGGTCTTGAAGAATGTATAAACAAGAGTAAAGAGAGGCTGATTACAGCTGTCAGGAACAGTCATAACAGAAATTTATAAAGGATAAACAGGAAAACATTCACGCATTTCCGAAACAATTTTGACAGATCGAAGATAGATAGATCGATCTAACAATTATGAACAGAAATAGAGATAGAGAACAAGTATGAATACAGATTGATTGATAGATTGAACAATTATCAACATAGATGGATAGATAGATAGATATATTGATCGAACAATTATGAACACACACACACACACACACACACACACACACACACACACACACACACACACACACACACACACACACATATATATATATATATATATATATATATATATAGATAGATAGATAGATAGAAAAATTATAAGCATAAATAGAGATATACAGAATAAATACGAAGATAGATAGATAGATAGATAGACTGAACAATTATGAATAGAGCTAGACAGAATAAGTATGGTATGAAGATAGATAGATAGATAGATAGATAGATAATTCATCGTCCATGAATTGGTATGTTCATACCAGTTAAATAAAAACATAAATTTATGTCCAGGATTAACTGGTGACTATCTGTTAAACTGACTTTAGCAAAAAGTGGAAGACAGAAAAAAGAGATATGACAGCGCAGCTTCATACCTTTTAAAAAGATAACATATAGAGTTGCTTTGACTATTGGACAACTCGATGGAATAAGTATATTCAGTGCCAAGAGAAGCA
>CAUZXS010006555.1:17500-20874 GCA_963585895.1 Sepioteuthis lessoniana
GGAAGAACTCATATTCAATCAAATTAAGGTTGGTTGGTTTGTTGGGTTTTATGGCATATCAACCTTTGTAGGTTATTTAACGTCAAATCCATTTTTATGAAAATAATCTGTTCTATTTAAAACAATTCAGTTTAACATAAGTACACAGTTTAATGGTCAAAACATTTCCATTTCTAACAATTCAAGCAGTTGTATGTAACAATTCGGTTAAGTGTAAGTTTTAATGTCGAAAAACAGTTCTATTTCAAATAATTCAGTTAAGCATAAGCACGCAGTTTTAAATGTAAGTACGGTTTAATTGTAAAAGTCGTTTCTATTTCAAACTATTCAGTTTTACTCAAACAATTCATTTTAGCATAAGTATGCTGTTAATTCTATTTAACCCATAGATAGGACCCTTATTAGGTGCTACCACTCCGGGCCAGAGTGGACCTGGGAGCAATGGCAATGAAGGGGTACTCCACATTCCCCAAAGCTCCAGCATTGCTGGAACCTCACCATCAGATTGTTTAGTATCATATCCAGGACACTCGTTAGGGGGGGGGGTCTTACCCCTCTGCAGAGAAGCAGTCAGTGTATTCTACAGCCCCAGCTGACTGGGCAAATCAAATTAAAAAAAAAAATTAGATCCTCCAAAAATTGGTCATTATTAAACTAATTAATTTTTTTCGTCTAGATTTTTACACCTAAAGAAGCAGTGCGTATTCGATGGTGTTATGAACAAACTAAACCTCATAAATTGACATCCTTCTCTTTTACCTTATTGTAAATTGAACCAATCACATATAAAAAAAAGTGTTTTTTGTTTCTTTTGAAAATTCTAGATTTTACTCATTGAGAATATTTCCTGCTAATCAAAATCAAAAACTTAATTCATGGTGACCTTTTGAGACTTTAAGAATGTGTAAAAGGCCGTGACGGACCAACTGAACACAATGTCGATTGAAGGCTTTTTCTACAATTTACTGGACTGAAAGCAAGATTTTAGTTTTTGTGTGGCTTCCCAATAAAAATATTTTGAAAGAAACAAAGTTTATTTGTAATTAATCTAATAATAATAATAATGATAATAATAATAAAATTAACCTGCCGAATTGTGGACTGCCGTTCCGGCTGACCACTGAATAAAACTGAAAGAAAAGGAAAATAGATATATGTACTTTGACCTTGCTTGAGAACTTGAAAACTATGGAACATGAAAGTGATGGTGATACCAATTGTAATTGGCACGTGCGGTTCAGTCACCGAAAGATTGGATACAGGGACTGGAGGTATTGAAATAAGAGGACGAACAGAGACCATCCAAACTATAGCATTATTAAAATTGGCCAGAATACTAAGAAGAGTTCTGGAGACTTGAGGGCTTTTGTTGTCACTCAGACTCTTGTAGAAAGCCATCTGCTAAAGCTTGTGTGGAAAACTCTCAAAAGAGTAAAATAATAATAATAATAATAATGATAATAATAATACGCATAAACTCCTGTGGAACTTTAACATACAAACGGATCATTTAATCCCGGCCAGAATATCAGACCTCATAATAATAAAAAAAAGAAAAAAAGAAAAAATGTAAAATTGTCGACTTTGCTGTCCCGGCGGACCACAGAATAAATCTGAAGGAAAGTGAAAAGAAAGATAAGTACCTCGACCTTGCTAGAGAATTGAAAAAGCTGTGGAACATGAAAGTAACGATTGTTCCAATTGTGATTGGTGCGTTAGGCACAATTATTAAAAGGTCTGGAAGACTTGGAAATTTGCGGACGGGTAGAGACTATCCAAACGGTAGCATTGCTAAGAACAGCCAGAATCCAGAGACGAGTCCTGGAGACTTGAGGAGACTTGTTGTCCCTCAAACTCCTGTGTAAAACCATCAGCTAACACTGATGTGAAAAACTTTAAAGGAGTATGATAAATAATAATAATAATGATAATAACAACAATAATAATCAAAACCGTCACAACTTTATCATTGTTGAGATCGGCCAGAATACTGAAAAGAATCCTATAGACCTGAGGAGATTTGCAGTCATTCATACTTTAGTGAGTGACTATTAGCGATCGCTTGTGAGAAAAACGTGGAAGAAGTACAGCGAGTTTGGTTTATTTGATGACAAAAATGAAATGATTAATCACATAATAATCGAATGCAGCAAACTAGTACGAAAAGAGTATAAGACTAGGCATGACTGGGTGGAACAGGTGATCTACTGGGAATTGTGCAAGAGATTAAAATTTGATCATTCTGAAACTGTTGCATAAAACAGAATCTGTTCTAGAGAATACAAGCTGATAATCTATTTACGGCCAGATGACAATGTTGAATATTGACTCGAAGCCCCCCCCCCGACATGCTGCATAAATTGCGTGTGTAGCATACTTGAAGGAAGTCAGACCCTGGGGACAAAAAATCACTGGAAATGCACCTGTTACCTTAAGTAAACAGGACGCAGGTGATTTCCAGCGGAAATGCCGCGGAAATTATGCTGTGGGCTTGCTAGAAGAAGGCTTGTCCACGTGCAACGTGTAAATAGCTGGTTGAAGGAGATGTGACCACAAGAATTAGCTTAGGCATCCGGAATATCATATAACCAATGAGATTTCGACCTGAAGATGAGGAAGGCGGAGAGGTTTTACAAAAGATCCTTACCACCCATCCATGTGTGTGTGTGCAGCTCAGCTATCTTCGAAGAAGAATAAAGACCATTCAGACCACAGCAATATTAGAATCAACCAGAATACTTGGAAGAATCCTGGAAACCTGAGGAGACTTGTTGCCACTCAGATTCCAGCGCAAAACTACGAGTTAGAGCTGTAATACAACACCCACAAAGAGTAAAATGATTGTAAAACAAATACACAATAAAGTTCATTAATTATTAGATTGATTTTCTATGCGATCGATTTCCGTTTTCTTTTTCTTTTTTTTTAAGATAATCGAAAACCAAATTCTTTGTGTGAAAATAACAAACTTTTGACTGCTTTGTACTTTAGGGAAAGCACACGCTCCCAGCGTATAAATCACGCGTAAACGAGAGTAAAAATTATCGGGGAATAGAAACGTATATATATATATATATATATATATATATATATATATGCATATGTTTTAAATGTAAACTCTGAGTTGTTTGGAATTGGAGTATAGCAAAATTATTTCAATCACGCAAAAGTATTTGCTCCGAGGTTATACAAAATGGTGGTAAAACAAGAAGAATGCTTCACGATTGAACAGAAGTCGTTTATCAAAATTTTCGTGGCTGAGAAGTGCGAGTCATGTGAACTTTATGATATGTATGAAAAAGCATGTTTTAGTCAAAAGAATACTAAAACATGAGCTTAGCAGGGGTTTGCATCTATCTATCTATCTATCTATC
>CAUZXS010006556.1:0-70000 GCA_963585895.1 Sepioteuthis lessoniana
GATAGATAGATAGATAGATAGATAGATAGATAGATAGATAGATAGATTACATGACCGGTTGATTATTGATGAGATCTAAAAAAACTGATTTTAAAGGATTTCTTTGAAGCGTGGTTGATAGTGGTAATAAAAAAGGGTATTTAAATTTTCTTTGCGTGTATAATGCGTACAGAAATCTTTACATTCATGTCTGCATATAATTATACTCATAATTCACTAAAGGTATTTACATACATAGATTTATGAAATGATGTGTGTGTGTGTGTGTGTGTGTGTGTGTGTGTGTGTGTGTGTGTGTGTGTAAATATGAACGTATGAAGATATTAAAGTTTTCATGTGAAAATGAACATTAATGTATATTATACTTTATTTTTCCCCAAAAGTCTGATAGATAGATAGATAGATAGATATTGAGAAAGAAATAGAGAGTGAGAGAAAGGCTCTTTTGTTACTGAAATTAATGCGTATTTCTTACCGGTGGTCCTATTTGCTATCCTAGCACAGGTAAAATAAGTATATTTCAAAGCAATCAGCCTATTTGAAAACCGGACCCAACAATCTTCCTAAAATTCATTTTTCCACACAATGCACGACTAAGCTTATTCCATTAATATATATATATATATATATATATATATATTGTGTGTGTGTGTGTGTGTGTGTGTGTGTGTGTGTGTGTGTGTGTGTGTGTGTGTGCGCGCACGCGCGCCTGAAGATATATATGTATATATACATATATATATATCTGTGAGTGTGTGTGTGTGTGTGTGCGCGCGCGCCAGTAGATATATATGTATATATACATATATATATCTGTGAATGTGTGTATGTGTATGTATGTACAAATAATTATAAGCATATATATATATATATATATATATATATATGTGTGTGTGTGTGTGTGTGTGTGTGTGTGTGTGTGTGTGTGTGTGCGCACGCGCGCCTGTAGATATATATGTATATGTACATATATATATATATATATATATATCAGTGAGTGTGTGTGTGTATGTGTATGTATGTACACATAATTATGTGCATATATATATATGTGTGTGTGTGTGTGTGTGTGCAGTGCACGTGCACACGAGACGTCCTATAAAAACGTGGATACACGCGGGTGCGTTAGTATTTTTGAATGTCTGAAGACGTTAAAATATAGTAAGATATACACATTCATAGATATATTGATAATCAACAAAACTTGTTTCATGAGTGCGATATACCCTATCATTACTGGGTACTCACCTACTGTGGCCTTGTGCCTGAATAATTTGTATAAACTAATCAACCGGCGTCATCTAGGGATATTTGTTCCATCAGTCACCAGGAAAATAATTGTTGAAATTACATCGACTGAAATGCATCAAGTGGGAGGAGATATTGAGCAAAGAGAAAAACTTGCACGATATCTGAACTTTATACGACTGTTTTATATATATATATATATATATATATATATATATATATATATATATATATATATATATACGTGTGTGTATGTATGTGTGTCCTATATATCGTACAAATAATACACATGATACATTTAGTTTGGGATTATTTAGGGGCCATTTTGGTAAAAAGGATGCGTGGTTTCCAGTTGATTCAACGGTGGATTAATATATATATATATATATATATATATATATATATATATATATAGAGAGAGAGAGAGAGAGAGAGAGAGAGAGAGATGAATACATACATGTATATATAGAAAGAAGAGGAAGAGAGAATAGTGAGAGAGGAAGAACATAGCGATATATAAAATACTAAAGCAACCATATATTTATATACATACATACCAACACATATATTCACACATAAGTACACGGACACATACATTCACACACACACACACACACACACACACACACACACACACACACACACACACGTGCACATACACATACACAAACACACGCACATATCTAGAAAGAAAGAAAGAAAGAAAGAAAGAAAGAAAGAAAGAAAGAAAGAAAAAATTGAAAAGACAAATAAAAGTACGAAATACATGTGTGTATGTGTGTGTGTGTGTGTGTGTGTGTGTGTGTGTGTGTGTGTGTGTGTGTGTGTGTGTTGA
This sequence comes from Sepioteuthis lessoniana, assembly GCA_963585895.1. Lineage (NCBI taxonomy): Eukaryota > Metazoa > Mollusca > Cephalopoda > Myopsida > Loliginidae > Sepioteuthis > Sepioteuthis lessoniana. The sequence goes on from CAUZXS010006556.1 coordinate 2,084, forward strand.
CGAAAAGTCCAATTGCAGTATACTAAAAAGACATTCTGTTGATTACATATAGTTAACATTGCTGGATTACAATGAATGATCGCATATATAGATCAATATGTATACAGGTTCCAAAATAAAGGGTGTGTGAACAGTACTCAACTTTCGTGCACAAGACTGTACCCGTGTCAAAATAGGCATCGTCTTTCAGTGTCTTGTAATTCTATTCAATCTATAAATGTTCGACTAAAAATTATGGCCTATTTTACATTTTAAATATCAATAAAATCGACCATTATTTTCTGGCCCACATTACCATCGTTTAGGTGTACATATTACACGAAAGCAAGAAGACTGATCACAGCAAACTGCTCTCGTGCTGGCACTTGAAACAGCTGTCTCACCAAAGATCGTTTTATGCAACAGTCTTCCGACACTTATTTGAAAAGTCGACTGAGACTTGCCTAACTTCTCGAACCCGCCATTCAATAGATATCTCCTTAAACTCAGACCAACAAAGCCATTAGTTCGAGGAGAAGGCTGCCGAGGAATCAAAAGCCTGTTTACAAGTAGGAATTTATCTATCTATACAAAATACTTTTCTTTATGCAACATTTTGCTACAAATTCTAAAAGTACAAGACTGACCGCAAAGGGCATGAGGTGTGAAAGACGAGCTGAATGTCTAAATTCCTTCAGCCACTTAGGAACTCGTATCAACTGGCAGGTATGAGATGAGAACCAAAATTATGTATTCTGCCAGTTACCTATCAGCTAATCTCCACCCAGAAAGGAAATTAGATATGTAAACCACCCAAATATCACGGATTCTGCCAATATTCAATTACCTTTATTTAAGGATCTTATAATTGATTGATAAAACAAAATATTGATGATTGGGCTTAAAGAGCCATCGTCGTTACCAGCTGAGCAAGAATATCTAGCCATTTTTTTCCTCCCTAGAAATAGTAGTACGAATAGTTATTGGCATTTGACTATAAGAAGCAGTAATGCTTTTTTAGCTTCGATAAAGAAGGAAAGTAGGAAACGTGTTTTCCGTTTGTTTCATTTTTTTTCTCTCTTTTTCGGTTACGATTGCTTCCAAGGTTAAAAAAAAAACAACACAAAATATCTCAAGACAATTGCTTCTTTGAGTATACCAGCACACACGCACGCGCACACACACACACACACACACACACGCGCGCGCATATATATGCGTCAATTCCCGAGCTGATGTTGAGTCGCAGCTTGGCTAAGGGGTATGTTATCAGCCCGGCAAAATTAGCCGGGTTTCGATCCCGGCTTGGAGCGTCTTGCATGTCCAGCCACACTGAAGAGTTGTAATACAACGAAACAGTCTGTGGGTGACAATATATATATATATATATATAATTTTGCACGTTGACAGTTTCACGTTTTCTACGGCCTTCAAACGGATGAACATTGCAGAAAGTGTAAAACTGACTATCATTAATCAATGCAGCTCTATTTCATGCCTGCGCTTTATATATATATATATATATATACCAAATACTTTACTGCCCATAACTCTGAGTTTCATGTGCAATAAGCTGTACGCTCGTCAGATGGATATCATTTGATAAGTAAAACCCGGTGTCATAAGCAGTATTTGTCATTGTGACAATTTTAATATTTTTCCTTTTAAATCGGCTCTTCTTAATTAGATGATCGACTTTCTTTTATTATATTCAAATACGTTTCGCGCAATCACTTTCTTCATATATATATATATATATATACTAGGATATCCGGGGTTGTCCAGGAAGAATCATTTTAAATATGATGATACATATTTCATAAAGCTAAACTAATAATAACTTGAAGTTGACACGTCTGTGAATACACCGTATTTTTTCGACCATCTCCACACACACACACACACACAATGCTAGAATATGAGATATGGTTATTTTCATGAATGTGTGAATCTGTATACAAAACTGATAGGACACACGGTATAAAATATACTGGTTTCCTCGACATGCGTCTGCAAGCATCAGGATATAACCTGATCCTACATTTACTGACCTTGTCTTCTCATTGTATGCCTTGTCCGAATATGACCACCTCTGAAATGAAATAGAATTAATACGATGGTAAAACTTTAGAAAAAATTGTTGACAAATATACTGATAGGACCAACTCGTTCTGACAAAGCTAGTAGTACCGGCGATTCCATACTTAATGAGAATCGAGCAACCTAGGAATGTAATGAATAAATCCGTCAAATCATTGTCCAAACGAGAAAGATTATGAGATCAGTTATCCGAACAAGTGGAAAGATGACGAATTATCTTGTATTATGACAGCGTATCTTTGACAAATATTTTACAAACAGATCCATTTGACCCATATATGGAAGCTGAACAGGCGCCACTACACCGGTTTAGAGCGGACCTGGGAGTAATGGCAATAAAGGGGTACTTCACATTTCCTATAGCTCCAGATTTCGAGCCTCATCACCAGATGCAGTTTAGTGTGATATCCAGAACACTCCTTTTGTGAGGTTTCACACCATTATGTAATGGATACAGTCAGCGTATTCTAAGTCACGCCATTAAACTATGCTTAGTAAATGACTATTTGCTGAGAAGGTTAATGACCGAGCTGAAAGGGAAAAAATATGGATTTTGCTGTGTTACAAATATCTTGAAACTGAGTCGAGAGACTGGTTGGTTGGTTGATCGGCTGGTTAGGTTTTATGGTATATCAACCTTTGTAGGTTATTTAATGCCAAATCCATTTTTAAACAAATAGTCAGCTCTTTTTCAAATAATTCAGTTTAGCATAAGTACACAGTTTGATTGTTAAAACGGTTCTAATTCAGCTAATTCAGTTTAGAATAAGTACATATTTTGTTTGCACACAGTTAGATGTCAAAACAGTTCTATATTATACAGTTTAGTTTAGTGTAAGTACAGTTTCATTGTCAAAAACAGTTTCATTACAAACAATTCAGTTTAGCATTAGCACGCAGATTAAATGTAAGTACAGTTTAAATGTCAAAAACATTTCTATTTAAGCTATTCAGTTTAGTCAAACAGTTCTAATTCAAACAATTCAGTTTAGCATAAATATACAGTTAGTTCTATTCAACCCATAGATAGGGCCCTATCATGTGCAACCATTCCGAGCCAGAGTGGACCTGGGAGCGATGGCAATGAAGTAGTGCTCTGCATTCCCCAAACCTCCAGAATCACTGGAACCTCACCATCAGATTGTTTAGTGTCAAATCCAGGACACTCATTGGTGGGGGGAGGTCTTACCCCTCTGCAGAGAAACCGCCGATGTATTCTACAGCCCCAGCCGACTGGGAAAGAGAGACTTGTTTTACAGACACTAAACAGTTTTCGGAAGTAAATAAACTATAAAGCATCAACGGATAAGCAATCTTATTGAGTGACATGATTCGGTTTCAACATATGTTTTTGCGTTTTGCTTTAGTTGTTTGTTTTGGTTTTTTTTCTTTTTTATTCATTCACTTAGACTTTCTAAAAATCGTACATTGTATTGAAGAAAAATGTGTATTCGTTAAAGATTCTCAGTTCATATTTTGCATCTTTAAATGAGTCTGCTAATGGAAACGTGTTAGAAGCGTATGGTTGGTGAAATATCCAATTAAAATGGTTCTTTCGGCTAAAACCAATACACACAAAAGGAATAGTTTCATAGTTTTCGCGTAATTTAGCACATATGCATAATTACATATATCTACTGCTGACGGAACTCTATAATATCACAGTATTGATTGTTTCAAACATCGCTGCTATCACGAATGAGTATCTAAATAGCTTTTGAGATATCATTCTGTTATATATATATATATATATATATATGTGTGTGTGTGTGTGTGTATGTGCGTCCCAATCTAGTTCTCTGTCAGTCTGTCTGTCTTAGTTTCCTACTATCTATCTATCTATCTATCTGTCTGTCTGTCTCCCTATTCATATCAATACATCTATCTATCTGCCATTCTGTGGTCCGTTTTAGGTTTCTCATAACGATCTATTTTTCAACTTATATATATATATATATATATAGTCATCCACAAACAGACTGTTTTGTTCTATCAGAACTCTTCAGTATGGCTAAACACGCAGGACGCTCGAAGCTGGGATCGAAACCCGTCCAACTTTACGTTAGACTGTGTTTCAGACCACTCGTCCAGAGAAACCGGACCACGTTGGCTAAGGGAATTTTAAGGTATTTTTATTTTTAGAAACAGCAGCAGCAGCCTTTGTTTATTTTTTTTTTATACCCTATCGGCTACCAGAGTGTACTGAACGAGGTTATTTGTATTTCACATAGCGCTAATACCCTTGAGATGGCTATGTCAAACAATTCTCCCTCTAGCTATGGGTAGTTAGTACGTTCGACAGGGCTCTTTAACCTTGTTATGGCAACCAATCTAGGAAAAGGAAAAACTCTGAATTCAAATCTGTTAAACTCCGTTTAAAAATTGACCTTGTATCACATTCTGCTAGTGCAGAAGGGTTGGTGAATACACACACACACACACACACACACACACACACACATATATATATATATATATATATATATCCCTTCATAGCTATCTATCTATCTATCAACATCCATCGGAGTATTATTGGCGCCTTCTATGACATCATGTTTAACAATTTCAGATACAAGATGTTTACCGTCCCCACACGATTGTTTCTTACAGTAATGATTGGTTGGTTAGTAGGTTTTACGGCATATCAATCCTCGTTGGATCATTTAAAAAGGAACTGAAGTTGATCTTTTTGCAAGCAGTTGTATTGTTTCAAACAACTGACGACAATCATATGTAAAGAACGATAGCTTCAACTCTTCTTATTTGCTCGCGGTTATACAGTATCGAGTATTCCTATCTAATTCAAACGATTTTCAGAAAGACCTATTTGACCCATAGATGAGAATCTAAAAGATACTACCAATCCGGGTCAAAGTTGACATTGGAGCAACGTTAACAAATGGATATCTTCACACTTTCCAGGGCTTCCGAGCTGGAGCTCTCACTACCGGAAGCTGTTTAAGGTCATTTTCAAAACACACTTTTATTAGGGGAAGGTTCCTTGCCTCTTTGCAAGAGATGTAATTAAAACATTCTAAGCATCGCTGAAAGGTTGATTAGAGAAATGGATTAAATACTAGTCTAACAGACAATTAGTATTCTATTGTGAGTTTGATCTTCAGTAGGGACTTCATACTTGTAGCCTTGTATCAATCCTACGCACAGCTGAAGGGACGCTTTACGTCGAAAAATGTTTAGTTGGAACAGACTAGGCTAAATAGACACATAGTTGTTTTCGCTGGATGTTCTCCTACTGAAGCTTTGGGTCTAAGCATTGCTAAGTTTAATCAATATGTACTGACACTCCTCCACAAACATATTGATAGTGATTATTTTTAGTTGATAACAAAATAAATAAATATATGAGTATCTTATCAAAATATCTACATTATAAAAGCATGTAAAAATAGTTTGGAAATCTACAGATCATATTACTATTCACCAGATGTCCGCCCAACTATGACTTAAATAGTGTAACTGGTGTTTTTCTAAAAGAATGACTTTGACATTAAATAATTCACGAAGGTTGATATGCCATTAAAAAAAGAAACCAAACCAAACCAAACCAAACCAAAGTAGATGTCACGTGTGTTTTTTGGTCTGATTTCAACCAAACTTTAAGAAATAGTTAGTTACGCCTGATTTTAAACTATACTAAGAAATGCATCTCAAGCTGTTTTTAGATGACATCTATCTCTCACGATCCTCTTCATTGTGAGGGGATTCCTCAAGTCATTGTGGCTAAAATGCTGCACTGCAGTCTCGAAGTAAAGTTCGAACTCCAGCCGTGCTATTACGTTCGCTTTCAGACAAATACTGTTGGAAAAACATAGGTTAAATGGCACCATCGCTGTCCTTCTACAAGACTGACTTAGGCATTAAATAACCTACAATTATTAATATGTCATTAAACAAAGAAAAGAAATCAAACCCTTCTGCTAGGTGTTGAGCCTCTGAGAGGGAATTAATTTCACCCATCTGAATTATTTGTTGTTTATTCTTAATAAAAAGTTTGAAACTCAACTACTTAAAATACTTCATTTTCGACTTATCTTTAAAAATATGTCCCAACGAATTGTAGGTACTATGGCTAGTATATGTATATTTAATAGTTAGAGGTGCACTTTTTGTGTCTATATTCGCGAGACTCGTCATCGTCAGGATTAACTCCGGCTATCGAACCAGGAGCGTATACGCATTTGTTATCACAGAGGGACCGGCCATTCTTAATATATTAAGATATCCAAATCCGATCACGTGTCTAGCCGTGTTACACGTTGAATACTCCCACCCATCGCAACTATATGCACTTCCGGTTTATTGTGTGCCGACGATGTTGGTAAGTACAGCCGAGTAGCGTGATCTGTATCCATGTTTTCGCGGGGCGCTCACAGAATTTTATCAACGATCAAAAAAAATCTGTCTCGCAAAATGGTGTTACATTGAAGAAGAAACAGGAAGAAATTGTCAATGTGTATTAGGTAAAGATTCCCTGTCCAAAATTTTGTGTCTTTACATGTGTCGGTAATGGAAACGTGTCCCGAGTGCAGATCAGTGGTGGCTCATGACATTAATTCTTCGGAATGCTGTTTCAGAAAATAGTTTAGTTTGGCTTGGTTTCTTTGTTTTTTAATGGCATATTAACCTTTGTGGAGTATTCAAAGCTTAAGCCATCCTTGTAGGAGCATAGTTGTTGTATTATTCAACTGATAGCTTGAAGGATGAAAGGGTTCCCAAGAGTATGATATTTGTCGCTGCCTCCCACCAGACAGGACTTGACACAAGGTCAAAAGCCCGAAGGCCGATTAAGGGTTCCGAAGAGTATTAATCCGAAAGTTAATAGAGAGCTCCTGGAGTTCAGAAAATATATACTTATTTTCTTTTCAAGGAATGAGAAGTTGATCATTAAGTTTCAAGATTATTGATAATACTATTGAATATCTCTTACAAATTTAAATAAATATAAAGTTTTTCAGTATATATCCAGGAAAAAATAACGAATGCAACTGTTCCTCAGTGCCGATAAACATGCTGCCACCGATGCTTGTCTAGCAGACGATTACTACTGTATAGTGAGATCGTTCTTCAGTAGGTGCCTCTTACTTGTGGCCTTATATCAAATCTATACTAACTTTAATAAATAACTGGGGGAGTGATGGCATGCTCTACTGAGAAAAAGATGGTATGCATAAACTAAATTAGATAGGGTTGATTATTTGATGACATGTCAACTTTCGTGGGTTATTTAAAGCCAAAGCTATTCTTGTAGAATAGCTTTGGCATTTAAAAAACCCTTTTTCAGACTCTCCATAAAATTAGATAAATCTATAGATTTGCTGTCTTCACTCGGCGCGAAATGATTTTACTCCTGTATCTTCGGTCGTGCTGTAAGATTCATTCGATTGACGCGGCTTATAAGTATCTTCCTGTCAGTATATGTCCACATTATGCTCTTAGGCATTGCCTTATAAGGCGAAGGGAATAAGAAAGATAATTGGTTGAGCTTTGTTGCCTTGGAAACTAGCATTCGAAATCCTAACTTTTATGTGGGATCGAATGCTTGAGAGTATTTATTGTTGTATACGCTGTAGAGTTTGTTGAAAAAATAATATCAAATGACATCAGTATTGACAGTACAATATTCGACCTAATATAATAAAATTCTTGTATCTTTGGTTTAGAAGGATTTTTTTTTATTTTAAAAAGTGTTAAGAATGTTGTAATTTATGGGTGATGCTGTAAAGTGATCTTTTTAATAGTCCAGTTCGGTTTTGCTTCATCGCTGTGTACCCTTCTTTTCAAAGATCCAATCCTTCATCTCTTAGTACCCTTCTTTTCAAAGTTCCATTGCTTCATTTCTAAGTACCCTTCTTTTCAAAGTTCCATTGCTTCATCTCTAAGTACCTTTCTTTTCAAAGTTCCATCGCTTCATCTCTAAGTACCCTTCTTTTCAAAGTTCCATTGCTTACTTTAAATTGGGAGTTTTTCGTTCTCTTAGAGTGGTTGTCTTACCAAGACAAAAGAACCCACGCGCCTCTTATTCGGTAATAATAATGATAATGATAATAATTAAAACTGCCAAGTAGAAACTATCAGGCAAAAATTATGTATATGTAGATTATGTGAATAAAAAACTGAATCATTCGACTACTGAATCAGTCCGGTTGCCCAATTCTAACACCGATAAAGGAAGCCATGATGAAATTATATTCACTGGAAAATATGTCAATACTCTGGAATATTGGATTGTGAAAAATGGTATAAACACCAACCAGAACCAAAAACCGAAGCCAAAGGATCTACTATTCACTAAGTCTTTGCTATCCAAACAGACAGAAAAATAAAGAGCTATAGACCAAATCTAGTGGTTAAGGACTATAAAAGAAAAACATGCCTTCTAATTGATATGTCAGTGCCAACAGATAATTACATATCAGTCAAGGAATATAATAAAATAAGTAAATATAAATATCTGGAAATAGAAATTGAGAAAACGAGGCACCTAATTGTGCCATTATTAGTGGGAGCCTTGGGTATGATCAAGAAAGGAACAGATAAACACATTAACAAGATAGCTGATAGTTCCAGCCTAAATGAAATACAAAAAAAAATTGCACTTTCTGGAATTGCTCATCTTATGAGGAGAGTACGGACAAAGCAACCGAAGAATATAACCCAAAAGAGGCAGCAAAACGCATAAATACATCAAATGCATATAATCACAACCTTCCCTCATTCTAGGTCTTTGGTAAAGATACTGTGAAGGATTCTAAAAAGCCGAAAATAAATCTGAAAATCAAATAATAATAATAATAATAATAATAATACCTCTCTAGGGAATTGAAAAAAAAACTGTGGAACATGAAAGTGACAGTGATACCAATTGAAATTGCTGCTTCTGATGCAGTGACCAAAAGATTTCGTACAAGGACTGGAGGACTTTGAAATAAGAGGACGAGGGAAGACGATACAAACTTTATTATCATTATTATTATTAAGTGAAGACTATGAAATACCTGAAACTTGAACATATAAAATTTATAAGAAAAAGCAATTTTAAAAATAAATTAAGAAAGAAAGAAAGAAAGAAAGAAAGAAAGAAAGAAAGAAAGAAAGAAAGAAAGAAAGAAAGAAAGAAAAAAGAAAGAAAGAAAGAAAAAAGAAAGGAAGAAAGAAAAAAGAAAGGAAGAAAGAAAGAAAGAAAAAAGAAAGAAAGAAAGAAAAAAGAAAGAAAGAAAGAAAAAAGAAAGAAAGAAAAGGTTAAGATGTATATTAAGAAATAAAATCGCAGTCACACTCGAGCAACAGACTCTTCTATGATGTTAGTTAAGCAATAACTATCAAGTCCAGTCCTGTTTGCGAACCATAACAGCTGTGAATATAAACAGAATAATAATACTGTTATGGTTGTGTTTCTCGAAAAAACATTAAGAACATCTCTGGTTATTTGACTGGCGGCTGCAGATATTCGCGGAATTTCCCGTTTACACGGAAGGTTTTGACGTGCAGATTGATGGATAGATATGAAGAGACTAAGTAGAAAGATATGTCACATCTCGTAATCTTTAACCATAAAATATTTCTCATAACTTCTGCCCGAATGTTTTATGGGTCGGTTAGTTACTTCTTGTTCTTAAAATACTGTATATACGTAGTTATTACTTTGTACAAGTCGGTACCCACGGGTTTGGAAAAGAAGGGAATCTAGTTACGAACAAAAGCTCATAGAGGACAAGAAAATGGTAGCATTAAATGAATAAATACGGATTATTTATAAGTAAAAGGAGACACTTTCGTACTCACAGGTGGACTGACTGAACCAGTTCAAAATAGGAGGAACAAGTGCACCAATGGTTTTGAGTGGGGGGGCTTACTTTCACCGTAAAAGCAAAGGGATAATCTCTAGTAAAAAAAATATTGATAGGGAGGTCTACATTTTCTCGTCTGGCTTTGGTCTATTACCAGCTTTTCATGGAGGTGCCCGTGGTGTAATGGTTATCGTCGTAGGAAATGGACACGGCGACACAAGTTCAAATCCTGGACGAGACTGATTGCATTTCACATAGCACTAATACCCTTGGGAAAGGTATGAATTCAATTATTCTCCCTCCAGCTATGGGTAAATAGTAGGACAGACTAGGTTTTTCAGCCTTGGTGAGGCAACTAGTCTAGGAGAGGGAAAACTCTGAATTCAAACCTGTTAAACTCCGCTTAAAAATTGACCTTGTGTCATATCCTGCCCGAGCAGAGGGGTTGGTAAATAGGATTACCAGCTTTTCACAGGAATGGACTGACTACCTACCTAATAACCCTGGGGTGGGGACAATTAACAAATTAGAATATTTATAAAACTGTAACACTTCTGAAACACGTTTAAGTCAATTGGAGGGACGAAAGATTTCACGTTCTCGCCAATTTTTAGGTACCCCCACACACACACTCACGAATATGAATACTTGACTCTCTAACGTTTGTCTTAATTACTGATCATTATTTTTTCTTATAAATTTTATATGTTCAAGGTTCAGGTATTTCATAGTTCTTCACTTTCCTTTATTATCGATCATTCTTCGATGTGGAGGTGCCCGTGGTGTAGTCGTTATTGCCGTAGGAAATGAACACGGCGATACGAATTCAAATCCTGGACGATACTGATTGCATTTCACATAGCACTAATACCCTTGGGAAAGGTATGAATCCAATTATTCTCCCTCCAGCTATGAGTAAATAGTAGGACAGACTAGGTTCTTCAGCCTTGGTTAGGCAACTAGTCTAGGAGAAGGAAAACTCTGAATTCAAACCTGTTTAACTCCGCTTAAAACTTGACCTTGTGTCATATCCTGCCCGAGCGGAGGGGTAGGTAAATAGTATCGATCATTCTTCGATTTGTATTACTTGAAACGACTTATATGGGCAACGGCAAAAGGCACACGTGGTGTAAATGGTTATCGCCATAGGACCCTAGTTTCCCTTCGTGCTAATACTCATAGAGGAAAGCATGAATTCACTTCTCCGTTCTAGCTATGGGCAAATAGTAGGTAAGACTTGCTAAGACAACTGCTCTGGGAGAAAGAAATCTCCGAATTCAAAACCTGATTGATTGATTGATTAATTTTAACGGTATGTCAACTCGTCCAATGATATTTTTCCAAGAGACAGCGAATGGGGTTCCTTGCAAGTTCATATTTACATTTTTGTATACTTGTTTCCAAAAAGATAATTTTCTTTTTTCTTTTTTTTTTTTTTTTTTTTGCACACGGTTTTATACCAATGATGGAGGTGTCCATGGTGTAATGGTTATCGTCGTAGGAAATGGATACGGCGACCCGAGTTCAAATCCTGGACGAGACTGATTGCATTTCACTTAGCACTAATACCCTTAGGAAAGGTATGAATCCAATTATTCTCCCTCCAGCTATGGGTAAATAGTAGGACAAACTGGGTTCTTCAGCCTTAGTGAGGCAACTAGTCTAGGAGAGGGAAAACTCTGAATTCAAACCTATTAAACTTCGCTTAAAAATTGACCTTGTGTCATATCCTGCCCCAGCGGAGTGGTTGGTAAATATGTATACGAATGATTTTTAAACAGATCTATTTTATCTATAGAGTAAAAAATAAAGTAGGCGACCGTAATCGAAGGTGTCCGAAGTCTCCCTTTTCATTAGCTACGACACCGAGGTGTAGGAGAGGGCGCCATTCCATTCCCTGGATTGCTTCACTTTATCCTTGATCCGTACCTTACTTGCTGAGTGTTAAACAAGGTGGCATCAAGTACCATTTTTGAGTCTTTGGTATGACTCGACCTGGAATTCAACCCCGGTCTCCCGGACCATTGGCCAACACTCTAACTATTAGGCCAATAGGAGGGACAAAAAAAAAGGTACCATTACACCGCATAAACGTGAACCTGAGTCTAAAGGTAATGAAGGGGTACTACACATTCTCCAAATTTCCAGAACTGAAGCCTCACCATCAAATGCAGTTTAGTATCTTCAAGGAATATAGTCAGCGTATTCTAAGCTCCACAGACATAGCCATTCAAAACCTGAGGAGTGCTAAGGCCCATAGGAAGGACAAGAATCCATTCTCCCTCCCACCGACACCACTACTACCACCGCCACTTGCCATTGGTATATAGGATATTTTGGGTTGGGGTTTTATGGAATATCAACTCTTGTAGGTTATTAATGCCAATTCCATTTTTATACATATAAACATCTTTATTTCAAATAATTCAGTTTAGTATAAGTATAGTATTTTGTTTATACACAGTTTAATGTCAAAACAGTCCTATTTCAAACTATTCAGTTTAGTATAAGTACAGTTTATTGTTTACACAATTAAATGTAAAAGTTAATTTCAAACAATTCAGTATAGCATAATTACACAGTTTAATTCTATTTGACCCATAGATATGACCCTTTCAGATGGTACCACTCCGGACTAGAGTGGACCTGGGAGTGATGGCAATAAAGGGGTATTCTGCATTCCCCAAAGCTCAGCATTACTGGAGCCTCACTATCAGGATATTTAGAGTCATATCCAGGAAACTCGTTGGGGGAGTCTTACCCCACTGTAGAGATGCAGTCAGTGTATTCTCCAGCCCCAGCCGACTGGGCTACTCGTTGAGGAGTCTTACCCCACTGCAGAGATGCAGTCAGTGTATTCTCCAGTCCCAGCCGACTGGGCTACTCTTTGGGGAGTCTTACCCCACTGCAGAGATGCAGTCTGTGTATTCTACAGCCCTAGCCGACTAGGTAAATTTAATAGTAAAGCAAATTAGGCCCTTTAGTCAGGATACTGCAAACCAGGACTAAATGGAAAACCCTTTATTCAAATCAGGTATACTCCACTTAAAAACTGACTTTGTTCTGCATCTTATTCATAGTAAAAGTGTTGTGTAAATACACGCATCGGGGAATACACTGATACTCGCGGGATTTCACCTTTTCACGGGTTTTGAAATTAATCCGCTCAAATACCGATATCAGGACAGTATAACTTCTTTTTTCTCCACTGATCGATTAATTTACCACCAATTCGTATTATTCATGTAGAATTTATGGGTGAATACAGCGATATTCGCGGAACTTCACGTTTTTCGCGGGTGGTGCTGACAAGTAAGCCTCGCGACTACGGAGACCCATAGTTGTATACGATGCTTCTACCGTATATACTGCGCTGGCGTAACGATAACCAATATAATGATTGATAAAATAAACACAGTTGCCGTGTAGATGTCGAATGGTTTCGCTAACGCCTCTGTGAAAATATCTTGAAAGAGATATTGCTGAAATACGTTTCAGGTGGCAGATATATTTACCAGAGGTTTTCTTGGATGCGAGGGGAGAGTAAGGAAAGGGTCGTAGGAATGTTGAAAATTACAGTCTTTATAGAGGTTTCAGATTAATCTGAGCGATTATAAAAAGGTTGGTGGAAAGTTACAGAGATTTTGGCAAATGTATAAGAATAGTTAAGAAAATGATATTGGTATTTACCTGGAGGTACCCATGTATAATTTGAAAGCGTACAGACAGGCATCTTACTCGATACGATGGCAAGCAAGCTCATTTTTTAGTTAGATTCTCACAAGTAGCTTCATATTACAGCCTTTTGCCAGACATAGCAACACTTAGCAAATAAATAGAGTGCCCACCATGGAGCTTAGCAAGCTCCTCTCGCAAACCATATAAATGGCAAATAAAGATAGAAGTCTAAAAAATAACTATATAGGTTTCTTTGTTTCAACAATTTCGAGACAATTCACTTCATGTATTTGTAAATCTTGTTAATTGTGGCATACTCTTTGCTACTGCCACCTAATGTGATATAATAGCCTTTTGACCTACCATTTTTATTCTTGCTGGGTACCCGTTTAAATAAAATTCTTATATTTTGCAACAATTTAGAATAATACTAAAATACTTATTGATCGTGTCAAAAAGCATTTCTGAGCCAAATTTCAACAACATCTTTATTTCTATAGAATTTTGAGAAGGGGGATGCTGAGTGAGAGAGAGGAGAAATACACACACACACACACACACACAAATATATATATATAAACATATATTTGTGTGTGAGTATATATATATATATATATATATATATATATATATATATATATATATTCTTATTTAGAAATGCGTATTGATACTTTTCTTTTATTTCCTGATGTAATTTCGCAATTAATTGTTCTGATTTTCCTGTTCTTTTTTTAAAATTTTGTGCGTGAACAAACCACATCTTTCTATTTACATGTCTTATCGCCAGTCTTATATATATATATATATATATATATATATAAATATATATATATAATATATATATATATATATATAAAGAGAGAGAGATAGACAGACACAGAGATAGACAGACAGGCAAACAGACAGAGAGAAAGAGAAGACTAGAAGATAGCGCAAATGGCGTGACGGTCATCGTCGGAGGGAAATGTATCCAACGAACCGAGTTCAAATACTGGATCAGGCTGTTTGTGCTTCACTTCGATCTAATATCCTAGGAAAAGTTGGAAGACAAGGCTCTTTAGCTTGGGTAAAGCAACTGGTCGTAAAGAAGAAATTCTGAATTCCAAACCTAATCATCATTGTTCGAGGACACCATTCTTCTGTTATCAGTTCATCCAAATAGAGTGGCACAAGACCCAACTAAATTTCAACCGTTCTCATCTTTAACTGAACTGTTGATTCTCATTGATTAAGATCGACAGAAGAGACCATCGTTATCATAGTATCAGCATATTTATACAACCTGTTATCAATCAATCTCTATATCTATCAATCTATCTGTCTATCTGTCTGTTTATCAGTCTACATCTGACAGTACGTAATCTCCCCCCTATCTATCTATCTATCTATCTATCTATCTATCTATCTGTCTGTCTGCTTATCCAGTCAGTATCTGATAACAAGTAATCTCTCTCTCTCTCTCTCTCTCTCTCTCTCTCTCTCTCTCTCTCTCAGGAGAAACCACTACTTTTTCTCTTTCTATTTCGATTTCTCTTTCTCTTTTTCTCTTTAAGGAGGAGGAGAAAAAGAAAAGGGCCGCGTCGCTTTCTTTATCTGTCTCTCTGTCTGTTAGTCTGTCTCTGTCTCTCTCTCTCTCTCTCTCTATATATATATATATATATCTTTTTCTCTGGTTGAGACGCGAAATTTTCTTCTTTGTCACTTTCTATTTTCATCTCTCTCTCTCTCTCTCTCTCTCTCTCTCTCTCTCTCTCTCTCTCTCTCTCTCTTAGGAGAAACCACTACTTTTTCTCTTTCTTTTTCGATCTCTCTTTCTCTTTTTCTCTTTAAGGAGGAGGAGGAGGCGGAGAAGAAAAGACCGCGTCTCTCTCTCTCTCTCTCTCTCTCTCTCTCTCTCTCTCTCTCTCTCTCTCTCTCTCTTCTTCTCTTTCTTTCTTTCTTTCTCTCTCTCTCTCTCTCTCTCGTAAAAATTTTCAAAAAATAGTAAAATAACCTTCCGAAAAAACGCCGATACAGGAACACAAACAGGAAAAAGCAGTGTAACTAGAAACTGTAGACTTAACCGAAGAGATGAAATGTTTAGATTAGGGTCTGCCCTTTACGCCCCTTCATAAAAAAATAGTAAAATTATAGATAAAAATCCCAGCAAGATAAAACGAATTATCTAAGGGAATGAAGCTTCCTGCACCGTGATTCCAACTTCTGCTTTCACCATTTTGATTATTTTAGACGGTTGTGACGATGGTCAGTTCACTACAACTGCTCCCCCATCCGTTTATTTTCATGATTTTTGTTTTGTTTTTTTTTTGTTTTTTGTTTTTTTGTTTTTTGGTTTCTTTCCCTTCCCCCCAGAAGTTCAGAACGAGGCAAAACGTGTTTATCTTTCAAAGCATCACGGGAAACGTTATAATAGGTTCGTTGGTCGTAAAGGCCTCACCTCTTGTATGCTCACCCCGTCGGACTAATGTCTCTTGTTGTTATTCTAACAGGGCTAATAATGGGACGTTTTTGTGAGCTGAAAGATTCACACATCGCTTTTATTGTAAAAAGGGGAGTGGAAGGGGTTTTTGTACTGTGAAATAAAAAGAGAAAATGAGAATTGTGATTGTGGGTGATAACAAGTCATAAAATATGGAACCGCTTTTGATTTTAGAATTCAACTTATAAAAAGTTCCATTTACGTTGCTGATGTTTAATTTATGTACTGTATATATCCATGTATAAGTCGATCTCTTTCATTTGCTAGCGTTTTCATCGGAGCTTAGAATTTGCTGAATCTCCTGCAAAAGGGTATGACTCTCCACCACCTAAAAATAAGCTGGTTTGGTTTGGTTTGGTTGGGTCTTATGGCATATCAACCATTATAGGTTATTTAATGCCAAATCCTGTTCATATATATATATATATATATATATATATATATATATATATATTTGATTTGTAAACTCATTTTGTCGGTAACATTTTTTAACAAAACTGAGCTCATTTTTTGGTACACAGATGTTATCAAGTATTTCTATCTAATACGAATAATTCTATTCACTATTAATCATTTATTTGCAGAAAGTTAAATGCTTTCAAGTATTGCTATTTAACACTAATAATTCTAGTCAACATTACTCATTCGTTCCAATACAGTTAAATGCTTTCAAGTATTGCTATTTAACACTAATAATTCTAGTCAACATTACTCATTCGTTCCAACACAGTTAAATGCTTTCAAGTATTGCTATTTAACACTAATAATTCTAGTCAACATTACTCATTCGTTCCAATACAGTTAAATGCTTTCAAGTATTGCTATCTAACACTAATAATTCTAGTCAACATTACTCATTCGTTCCAACACAGTTAAATGCTTTCAAGTATTGCTATTTAACACTAATAATTCTAGTCAACATAACTCATTCGTTCCAACACAGTTAAATGCTTTCAAGTATTGCTATTTAACACTAATAATTCTAGTCAACATTACTCATTCGTTCCCACACAGTTAAATGCTTTCAAGTATTGCTATTTAACACTAATAATTCTAGTCAACATAACTCATTCGTTCCAACACAGTTAAATGGTTTCAGGTATTTCTATGTATCGCTAACAAATCAATTCAGTCGTTTGTTTGCACTTAGTTTAAGTGTCAAACAGTTCTATTTGACCCATAGATAGGACCCTATCAGGTGGTACCACACCAACATCAAGTGGACCTGGGAGTAATGGCAAATCTCCAGAACTGGATCCTCATCATCAAATTATTTAGTATCATCTCTAGGAGCATCTTTTGGAAGGGTTTACAGAGATGCAGTCGGTGTATTTTACAGCCCAAACCGACTGGACAGCTAAGAAAATGTGATATCCTCAATATCACACGAAACTACATGGTGCCCGTGGTGTATTGGTTATCGTCGTAGGAAATGGACACGGTGACACGAGTTCAAATCCTGGACAAGACTAATTGCATTTCACATAGCACTAATACCCTTGGGAAAGGTATGAATCCAATTATTCTCCCTCCAGCTATGGGTAAATAGTAGGGCAGACTAGGTTCTTCAGCCTTAGTGAGGCAACTAGTCTGGGAAAACTCTGAATTCAAACCTGTTAAACTTCGCTTAAAAATTGACCTTGTGTCACATCCTGCCCGAGCGGAGGGGTTGGTAAATATGATCACACGAAACTACATCTGAAAATGAGGCTCCAGTTCTGGAAGTATGGAGAATGTGGAGTATCCTTCAATTGTCCTGACTTCCAGGTCCACTCTGATCAGAAGCGGTACCTTTTCGGCTGCCATCTATGGGTCAAATGAATCTGTATGAAATTTATATTTGCATTCGATTAGACAGTGTATAAAGAAACCTTAAGAAACAACAACTAAATAAATTTAAATATGAACGTACAGCTGGGTTAGTAAAATGATAATTCCTGTGTATGGAGTGAGAGAGGGAAAGGCTCTCTGTGATTGGATATACTAATCACGTGATGAGCCAAGAAGTCTTGACGCAAAAAATCCAAAATCCAGTCAAACAGATTCCACCAGACGTTCCGTGAGGCGGGGACGTTAAAAGCTCTCAGAAAGACAGCACTAAGATACCAGATATCTTCTTCAGAGCGCCAGTAAGTCCCACAAACTCAACTTTATACACAGGGAGGACTGTATATTGTTATTAATTGTTTCACGTGTTGATTAATAAATTGTTAGAATTAAACGAACTATTAATTCATTTATCTGTCACTGTTAGCCATAGAATAAACTCTATACTGACACAATAGTACAATAAACTTGATTCGTTAACCTTTTGACGTAAAGTAACCCTAGACGATTTGACATACCATTAAAATAAACCAATCACTCTTTCATAGGCCGATTCTTGATTTATGGTAATGATATTATTAGTTTCTGAAACCATATTTTGAAGCCAAGTGTTGCAATTCATGGTTCTAATTATGTTTCCTTTGGTTTCTCATTTTAATGGTATACGAACCCCTGTGTCTTATTTAAAGCCAAAGTCATCCTTGGAGAAAAACAATAGTGTTACTATTTAACCCATACATAGAGAGAAGAGGGTTTAGACCTTTTTCAAGGGTATTAGTCCGAAAGTGAATGCAGTAGCGTGACTGGAGTTTGAACTCACTCACTACTATAGCACAGTCGGGTATGTTAACCTCTACGCCATGAGGATTCTCCGCTGCATGATGTTTGTACTCTAGCCTTAGAAAATTATTACTTATGCATAGATCGATGCTGTTTTTTTTTGTCTTCAAATTTCTCTCTGTACTCTTCTGATTCGCTGACAAATCACTTACACCAGTTTCACAATTTTTCAGCCGTTAAAAATCAGTTGTATTTTACTCACAATGAATTTCAGAGAAATAAAAACAAAACTCAGTCGTTTAATAGTAAGACATTTTTATGAAAATAAAGATTAGTTGTTCAATATTAACACATTCTAATGAACAAAAAAAATTATATCCAATGGTCCGGGAGACCGAGGTTCAATCCTAGTTCACTTCATACCAAAATCTTTTTAAATGGTACTTGATACCTCCTTGCTTAACACTCAGCAATATAAGGTACATATCAAGGGTAAAGTGGAGCAATCCAGGGAAAGGAGTAGCGCCCTCCTCTACACCTTGATGTTGTAGCTATTAAAAAGGGAGCCTTCTGGTCGCCCTCGACTACGGTCACCAACTTCACTTACTGCATATGTCCCGCAACGTAAAGTGCAACGAACTATCATACTTTTTAGATTCCAAAATGTAAATTTCAATATTCATTTTAGATACATGAGTTTTAATTGAATATAGAAAAACAAAAACAAAAAAGAAAAGAAAGACAAATAACTTGAGGCTGATTTCAAATCAATATCCTTTTTTGGCACGGGGGGGGGTGATGTATGGTAAAATCCTTGGCAAACATTCAATCCTATTTTCTGTCACTGTTGATGCAATTTCAGTTGTTTCCGTAAAAATATGTATTCAAATGCCTTGCTTCGCATTTAGTCTGATATCCAAACTTTAATCGTAACGGGCGTATGTCAAGCATTTTCCAACAATAGAAATAATTAGCATCTGGATCATTATAGTTGAGATAATAATCTATGATAATAACTGCAAATGACCCATTATTTATTCATTTCATTGATTGATTTTACTGAAATGTCAAGTCGTCTAGAATTATTCCATGCCAAAACAAACATGTAAGAAAATTCCTTCCATTCCGTAGAGTTTGGCAATAAATAACACCTGATAACTTCTACATGCTTATACAGCCTGTTATCTATCTATCTATCTATCTATCTATCTATCAATTTTCACGAGAAATAATAAAATTCTGGTCACTTTGATTTTGCAGAAAATTAACTTCTATTAAAGAAATGCAAGTGGAGTACTTATTTATGAGCGATACTGTCAGCTAATGATATTGGGATTAGATGTGCTTCTTCCAAGATATAAGATAGGTAACAAAAAATAATATCCTTACGCCTGTGGGTTTGCTGATTGATATACGAGAAAATAAATTACATTAGAACAGAGATAAGATAAAATGAATGGTAAATTCGACTTTACATCGGCTGACTTTATCCGTTCATAAAACCTTGGGAACCAGATCATAAAATTTAGTTATTCGTTTAGATAACACGGTCGTCTTTTCTGTAGAAAAAAAATAATGATTAGGATAATATCACCTTACTGGAAAGCTGAACAAGTTAAGGACAGTGATACAAATGGAGCCCTTGGAACAATCCCAAAGAACATGGAAAAGAGATCCGAAGAGAAATTAAGATCGTCCAGGCCACAATAATACAAGAATGAAAAACTGAAAAACTGAGGAGACATAGATAGATAGATAGATCAGAACAAACTGACTGACTGATAGATAGATAGATAGATAGATAGATAGATAGATAGATAGATAATGCTTGTGCGTTTGCTTGTCTCTCTATAAGAATATCGTTTCGTGGAAAACGAGCAAGTTGGGCCCCAACAAAACCATATCATTTTCCCGTTATAGTCAAACAACCCTATTAAAGCTGCAAAAAATCTAATTAACTTAATCTTTTCCATGTGTCCTCGTTTCATATTGTTATGAAAATCCATTGTCGGCACTGATTCAAAGCAAACATATTTTCCTTTGAAATTTGGCCCTAGTTACATCACAGGTATAATCGCTAAAAGCATCATCAAATTGTTAAAAATATTATCATCATCATCATCGTTATGGATCAGTTTATATTACGGCTTATGCCAATTGATACACCAGTTCACGGCAAGTAAAACAAGCAAGCCTTATAAAAGTGATCCGATCAATTAAAGTTGGTTTAGCCATCTCTCTCTCTCTTTCCCCCTCTCTCTCTCTCTTTCCCTCTCTCTACCTCTCTCTCTCTCTCTCTCTCTCTCTCTCTCTCTCTTTCTGTGTGTGTGTGTATGTGCACTTACATACATATATGCACGAATAGTAATAATGATAATTATGTATTAGTTCATAATAGCCGTTTCCTGTTCAACACAATTACCGTTCCTCCGAACTGGTGTGTTCTTTTTTTACATATTTTTCTTTAAAACTCTCTTTAACTGATTTTAATTGTTTTGTTTGGGTTTTTTTGTTTTATTTTTTTGTTGTTTTTTTTTTGCTTTTTTTGAGGTATTTGTTTTCAAGTCTATATCTTGATATTGAACCAATCCTTTTTATTCATTTTTTTTTCTTTAAAAGATATCATTTTAGATTTTTTTTTTCCCCTCAAAACAGAGTTGACATGTTTCTGAATTTCCTTTGTAAGAGTTTTTTCCCCTGATCATTTTCATTCTATCATTGGACTTTTTCTCTCCTCCATATGGCGGTACATTTTAACTTCGTTGTGCCATTTTCTTAGTTTCTATTTTTCAATGATATCATATGGTTGTTATATTTGATCTGTCATTTTGTCTCTCTTGTTGAGATATTGATTTTTCTATCTTCATTTCGTTATATTTTCACTTTTGCCAGTTATATTATACTAGTTTTCATCCAATTTCCATGAAATAGACAGGTGTTTTTGTTTTGTTTTTGTTTTGTTTTTTTGGTGGGGGGTCTTTTTTGTTTTTGTTTTTGTACAGTCATTACTACTCATACTACTACTAATAATAATATTACCCTCATTCGATAAAATAAAAAAGCAGTATAAAAAATATATACATATAAAAAAGTAAAGTTGGCGACCTTAGTCGAGGGCGACCCGAAGGCTCCCTTTTCAATAGCTGCAACAGCGAGGTGAGGTTGGGGGCGCTATTCCTTCCCCCGGATTATTCCACTTTACCCTTGATTCGTACCTTATAATACTGGAGTTTAGCAGGTACCATTTTTTAAGTCTTTGGTATGACGCGACCTGGGACAGAATATATATATATTTGAAATTTGCACAACTTAAGACAATAACACACACACACACATACATACATACATACATATATATATATATATATATATATAAGGCTATATAGTGATGCATATTATAGACTTAAGTTGATTAAGTTGTTCGGATATATACATTGGTATTGATATCGACCATATTTATCCAATAAATGAAATATATATATACATACATATATATATATATATATATATATATAGTTTCAAGTTGTCTGAATTTCTTGAATGAAGCAATGTTATTCCTTTTAGAAATTCGACCAAGTCACCCCGAGAACACTTGAACTTAAATGGCGGTAAACATGTTCCGTTCTTAGATGGGTGACCCCTTAGGAACATCACGTACTGTAACCAGCCTAAGACTTTTATATGACATAATGCTGGCATCAGCACTCAACTCTCTTGGTGACGGTTGAATCGAACATTTCCAGGGGCGTAATTGATGAGTTCATCAAAAGTCAGGGAATCAAGGGAGCTCTTGTTAATTAGACAGTCACGAGGGATTTGAGAAATAGTAATTCTAGCCAGTTGGCGTTTCGGTTGGTTGGTTGGTTGGTTGGTTGATTGATTGATTGATTGGTTGTACTTTATGGTCAAGCAACTCTTTTAGGTTATCTAATGCCAAACCCCCTCTCTCTCTATATATATATATATATATATTAGTGTGTGTGTGTGTGTGTGCGTGTATGCGTGAGTGTGGACGTATGCGTGTGTGCGTGTGTATGAGTGTATGCTTGCGTGTGTGTGTGTGTGTATGATTTGTAAGCAAATAGTTTGTAGGTAAATTTATTTTTAAATAAATTGTTTCATTGTTTATTCGGATTTATAGCAATATCAGAAGAAAAATAATAAAATCAATAGGGATATATGATGAGCCGCTTAGGCGAAACTGTAGTAGGTTAGTTCCTGACTTACGAAATAATTTTTGACACTATTTTTGCTCTACTTAGTATTGAGCACTTTTGGCACTTGTAACTTAACAGCAATTTACAGTGTTTTTTTTTTTTTCTTTTGACCAATCGGTTGCGTATCTGCTGATTTTTTTCAATTGGTGCGACAAGGTTGGCCTTTTCTTTTTTCCAATATATATTTTTTCCCCTAGACAGTGATTGGTTGTATATTTTTATCTTCGAATTACTTGCGGGTTTTTTACCTTACCGTAAGTGCTATTATTCAATAAGTTATTTAATTTTATACATATATATATATATATATATATATATATATATATATAAACCGGCTCATTGGTCTAGTGGCTAGAGTGTTCACCAATGGTCCGGAAGACCTGTGTTCAATCCCAGGTCCCGTCATACCAAAGACTTTAAAAATGGTACTTGATACCTCCTTGCTTAACACTCAGCAATATAAAGTACGTATCAAGGGTAAAGTGGAGCAATCCAAGGAAAGGAGTAACGCCCTCCCCTACACCTCGGTGAAGTAGCTATTGAAAAGGGAGCCTTCTGGTCGCCCTCGACTACGTTCGCCAACTTTACTTATATATATATATATATATATATATATATATATGATGGTCATTCAAAAAGTTCTAAGCCTCGCACAGATTTTAGATTTGTCGTGCACTTCTCAATTTTGTATAGAATATAAACATATCAGGATTTTATAATTCTGAGTGAAATATTATTCCGTTAGAACAATCAGAAAAACAATAAACAAAGTGCGGACAGAATTTTTTTAAAAATGCAAACAACCTCGTTCAGGGCTTGAACTCGGATAGCCGCGTCAACTTTATACGACGATAACCGTTACAGAACGAACTCCTCCACTTTCTGTACTTTACATTTGATTTATATTACACAGAAATTAAGACAGAAATCGGAATTAGTCTTTATAATTTAATAAGATTTGATACTGTGAGGCAATAACGAAAATGTTAAACTATGGCTCTTCGTTCAAGAAGAGGCTTTGAATTTCTTGAACGACCCTCATATTTATATTTGATAGAAATTGAAAATATTATACGAGCAAACAGTAATGTTAAGAACAGAATTGCACTTATAAAATTATGAAAATTGCAAGGACATAAATGCAAAAATTCTTATATCTCATTATGCTTTCTCTCTCTCTCTCTCTCGTTCCCCCTTTCTCTCTCTCTCTCGTTCCCCCTCTCTCTCTCTCTCGTTCCCCCTCTCTCTCTCTCTCTCTATCTCAATAACACACACGCGTGCGGGTGCGCATACACGTACACGCACCCTCACACATGTTTTTTGAATTCGCAACCGACTATATAAGAGAAGAAAGAATCACTACCCCAGTTTCGTGAATTACGTAGGTCAAGCGACCCAAGATGTAATCGTGACGATTGATAAGACAACATCAACCGCCCTAAATTGGCAATTTCATATCGGGACTAAATTACTTAATTTGATTAACTCCCCTTCGGCATAGATTAGGAAATTGAATTAGTTTGACATGTGGATTGACAAGATCAAAAGCAGAAATTTTAAAAATAAATAAAGGAATAAATAACAAAACAAAATACAAACTTCTAAAAGTTTTGCATTTTTTTTTATAATATCGAAGCAATTCAAAAATATTTTTGGCATTTTTCTTTTTTCTTTATTGCATGAAGCAATTGTTAGCGAGCAAAGCAAGGAGATCATTGTTTACGAGTTCGATTCTCACAAAACACCTTCAAATTCTGGCCATGTGCCAAACTGAGCTAAAATTGAATATGTAATATAGCGAATTTGATAAAATTATTACAACTGCTTTAGATCTCACTTGGGAAAATCCTCATAAGGTTTACATCTTACGAAGCTTGATTCAATCCGTCCAAAATTTAATCCGTGTAATTCAAGGCTTGCCAAGTTGGCTGGGGCTGTAGAATACACCGACTGCACCTCTGCAGAGGAGTAAGACCCCTCCAACGAGTGTCCTGGATATGACACTAAACAATCTAATGGTGAGGTTCCAGTGATGCTGGGGCTTGGGGAATGCGGAGCACCCCTTCATTGCCAGTAGAGCTGTTTGAAAATTGATTGTATTCCATATTTACCAACCCCTCCACTCAGGCAGGATACGACACAAGGTCAATTTTTAAGCAGATTTTAACAGGTTTGAATTCAGAGTTTTCCTTCTCCTAGACTAGTTACATCACCAGGGCTTAAGAACCCAGTCTGTCCTACTATTTATCCATAGCTGGAGGGAGAATAATTGGATTCATTCCTTTCCCAAGTGTATTAGTGCTATGTGAAATGCAATCAGTCTCGTCCAGGATTGAACTCGTGTCACCGTGTCCATTTCCTACGACGATAACCATTACACCACGGGCACCTCCAAATTATTTGTATTTGATAGGAATGCTTGAAACCATATACCTGTGTACAAATCATTTGTTTAAGAATAATTACTTTTAGATATATTTGTTTACAAAGGATTATTATCATCTGCTACTTGAAATCAAATAATTGCTTGAAATACTTGAAACCAATTGAGTGCGAATTTTTAGTTTAGTTTGGTTTCTTTTATTAATGGCATATCAACCTTTGTAGGTTATTTAATGCCAAAGCTATTCTCCTAGAAGAACAGTCAGTAGTGGTACCATTTAACCCATAGCTGGGAGGATAAGGTTGCCGGAAATTGAACGTAATAGCGCGACTGGTGTTCGAACTCACTTACTACGATTCCGCAGTCCATCGCTTTAACCATTACACCACGAGGACACCCCCAAATTATTAGCGTTATCATATTTACTAACCCCTCCGCTCGGGCAGGATATGACACAAGGTCAATTTTTTAAAGCGGAGTTTAACAGGTTTGAATTCAGAGTTTTCCTTCTCCTAGACTAGTTGCCTCACCAAGGCTGAAATACCTAGTCTGCCCTACTATTTACCCATAGTTGGAGGGAGAATAATTGGATTCATACCTTTCCCAAGGGTATTAATGCTATGTGAAATGCAATCAGTCTCATCCAGGATTTGAACTCGTGTCGCCGTGTCCATTTCCTGTGACAATAACCATTACACCACGGGCAAATTATTAGTATTATAATACTTGAAACATATGACTGTACGCAAACATTATTACATTATTTTTTTTTAATTCCGAAAGAGTTTTTATCGGATGGTTTTTCACTGAAGTTTGAGTAACAGCAAATCTCCTCGAGTCTCCGGGACTCTATTTAGTTTTCTAGCTGATCTCAATTATACAATAGTCAGGATGTTTGTTTGTTTGTTTGTTTGTTTGTTTGTTTGTTTGTTGTTGAATGGCATATTAACCTTCTTGTATTATTGAATGCCAAATCCATCCTTTGAGAAGAACAGTAGTAGTAATATTTAACTCATAGCTGGAAGGATAAAGGGGTTCATACATTTCCCAAGGGTATTGGTCCGAAAGTGAACCTAATAGCACGATTGGATTTCGAACTCGCTTACTACGATTCCGCAATAGAGCACTTTAAGTAGTTTGGATGGTCTCCACTCGAAATATTGTTTCCAAGTCTTCCAGTCCTTGTATACTTTAAGTCAATGCACACAAAACGGAATATATGTGCTATAATCAAACAGGTGACATCTCCACACTAGACAGAACCCCTCTTAAACTAGTAGACAAATTTACTTACCTAGAATGCAGCGTCGCATCAACCGAAAAACACATCGACACGCGGCTAACGAAGTCATAGATAGCTACCAATAGACTATCGATCATATGGAAATCAGACCTAACCGATAAAATGAAACGCAGTTTCTTCCAGGCAGCTGTCGTATCGATACTGCTGTATGGATGCTCTACATGGACGCTAACAAAACAGCTGGAGAAGAAGCTAGACGGCAATTACACAAGGATGATGCGAGCAATATTGAACAAGCCCTGGCGACAACACCCCATAAAGCACCAACTATACGGCCACCTGCCTCCTATCACGAAAACTATCCAAGTTAGACAAACCAGATATGCAGGACACTGCTGGAGAAGCAGGGACGAGCACATAAGTGATGTACTCCTATGGACCCCCACATGTGGCCGGGCAAAAGAAGGAAGACCAGCACGAATATACATTCAGCAGCTATGTGAGGATACGGGATGTAGCCCTGAAGACCTGCCAGAGGCGATGAGCGATAGGGAAAAATGGCGAGAAAGAGTCAGGGATATCCGTACTAATGGCACGACATGATGATATATATATATATATATATATATATATATATATATATATATATATATATATATATATATCTTCCTTTCTCTGATTCTATCCCTAACCCCCAAATGGTATATATGACGATACATGTATACTTTTTTTTACAAGAATGCAGATAGGTAGCTCGTTTGGTTTAATGGTTAGTGAGCTCGACTAGAACACCATTACAGGTGAATTCGACTCTCACTGGGAGCCCCATACATCTGGCCAGGTGCGATAATAAGCAAATTTAGTAAATAAAAACAAAAAAGCGGATAAGAGGCTGTTCTTTTTTTATATTCTTATCTACTGAGATAAAAACTCTCTTAAAAGAAAAATTAAACATTCATGATATACATCAACCCACCCTACAAGAATGCCTCCTTCTTTCCAACTTGTAATAAACCATTCATGGAACTCACAAGACAGCAACGCTCCATCTTCGCAGTTGAAAACATTCCAGACCTCACAGTATGTACACCGAAATAAATCAACCGAAGTTAAACGAACATAGCCGAATGTTCCCGAGTTACTTCTCGGCAGAGAGCCAATTCGACGAGCGTACAGGCGTCAACTGTTTGCCCCTGATTCCTGCGGCCAGGGGGTCAGCATTAAAATCTCTAGATTCCTATCAATTATGCGCTCTGATAAGGCCCACAGGAAAAAGACTGAAAATTACATGCACCACTGATATAATGTTGGTTTTAGTCTTGTTGGATTTTGTCATGGCTGACAAAAGGAGCAACAGCTTTATTCTGTTATTACTATCCGGTCAGTAAGATAGATATTGTAGAATTGTTAACACATGTGCGTAATCGATCACGCCCTTTCTCAACCACTGGTCACTGACATGTATATATTTATATATATTTTTTTTTAATCTTATTTTTATACCTACTCTATAATTCTGACGGTAGGAAAAACCCAGATGATACAATTTGTAAATTAAAAAAATATTACACACACTGATATCTGGGGGAAATTCCATGAAAAAAGAAAATGCCAAAAACATTCGTTCTGCTTGAAAATAATCAACCAATATCGCAATGCCTAGTCAAATGAAAAAACACCGACAGAATGACTTAGGCTAAAACGTCAGAGTAGAGCGAAATGCGCGTAACTACAAAACCAGAAGTAATCTACCTAAGATTTACCTAACCCGATAATCAGGATAATTCTGAATTATCCTGATGATCCAGTTTGATGAAACCTCGGTAGAATACTTATGGCTCTGTATATATATTGTCATCCACAGACAGAATTGTTTCGTTGTATCACAACTTTTCAGAGTGTCTAGACACGTACGACGCTTAAAGCTGGGATCGAAACCCGCCCAACTTTACGTTAGACTTAGTATCATACCGCTCTGCCAACAAGCGAACCACGTCAGCTCAGGAGTTATAAGACATTAAGCAGTAGCTATCGTTTGTTTACATTTTTGCCTTCCCGGATACCAGAGTGCTCAATTCATTCGAAGAGCTTTGCATTATGCGAGTGGCAGCCGTAAATTCCTTCGCCAGAGTGCTCAACCCCCCACCGTGGGGATCAGCGATTTTTGTCGAAAAAAAGTGTGATATATATTTCATTTTTAATCTAAGATCAAAGATATCATGATTTTATAATTCTTAGTGAAACATTATGCAATTAAAACTATAAGAAAAACAATAAACAAACTGCGGACTGAAGTAAAAAAAAATGTAAACAATCTCGTTCAGGACTTGAACTCGGGTAGCTGTGTCCACTTTATACGACGATAACCGTTACTCAATGAGCTCCTCCATTTTCTATACTTACATTTGACTTATATTAAGACTCATATTCAATGCCATGACAATGAGACATAAATTAATCTGCACTTAGGAGATAAAGCCATTTTTGACCCGGATGAGTTTGAAGCAGAGAAAATAGATGAAATTTGTTCAGATAATAATTTGAACTTTGACAACATCGTTATGATTTATTACTTTATCCTCGTATTTTTATATTTACAATATACTGAAACGTGCTTAGCGTAACGGTTATCATCGTACGAAATAGAATCTGGAGCTCCGAGTTCAAATCTTGGCTGAGGTTGTTTACGTTTCACCTCGAGCTAATGTCCTTGGTTAGGCAACTAGGCTAAGGAAGGAACAATTTTGAAATCAAACCAGGTGCAGTTGTAAGTAAAGTTGGCGACCGTAGTCGAGCGTGACCCGAAGGCTCCCTTTTCGATAGCTGCCACACCAAGGTGTAGGGGAAGGCGCTACTCCTTTCCCAGGATTGAACCACTTTACCTTTGATCCTTACCTTATAATGGTGAGTGTTAAGCAAGGAGGCACGAAGAACCATTTTTAAGTCGTTGGTATGACTCGACCAGGGATTGAACTCAGGTCTCCCGAGCCATTACGGCACTTTGTGGAGTGTTTGGGTAAATACAAATATTTACAATATATTTTGTATTTTTTAGCAGTTTTATTGCATTTAGTTTGCATGGAAACAACCAAAATCAAATATCTATCACTAAAAATGCCTGAGTATAATCCTTACAGAACAAATGGTATAGAGACGATAACTTGAATTGACAGCACACAAACTAAATTTATATTTTAGTTGCCTTTAAATTGGTAAAATTTCGAAATAAATTTGGTCTGGAGAGAATACTTTAGCTAGTATGAATTCATATAAAAAAACTAAAGTTTAAATTCCTTGGTGAAGAGAAGAAAAAATCACAGATATATTTACGTTAAATTCAACTTTAAAATATTGACTGTATATGAAAAGACTATATTATTTCCTTTATCGTTTTAAGTCCTGTTAACTGGACAAAGTGCATAAGTTTTGAATAAAAGGGAGACCAGAAAGTTGGCAAAGATGGATGGACAGATAGATCAGTGTTAAAGAGAAATGAGGAAGCTATCAGTGGATTATCAGTGAATCCGAACTGCCAATTTGGCATAATATCAGGGTTTGTGCCTTCGAAAGTGCAAGCCGTCTTTGTCGACATTACTTCCACCTTCGTCTTTCTTATACGCTATTTTTCTCCATTTTCTTTCTGAGAAATTTGTTGACGACGAGCCAAGAAAACATTTTCTTTTTCTCCAATTCCATTTCTGAAGCATAAATAAAAACTTCGGATTTTGGAAAAGTACCATAACATCATAATTATTTTGTGAAGGGTTTCTTCTTCTTCTTCTTCTTCTTCTTCTTCTTCTTCTTCTTCTTCTTCTTCTTCTTCTTCTAACTCTGCGCAAACAAATGATCAGTATCAAAAAGAATTATCAGTGTTAGGAAGCCATAATTGAAACCATTTAACTGTGTGCAAACAAATGAGCTCTAATTCGTTTTAAAAAAATTTTACCTACAAACAATTCGCCTACAAACTACTGCATAGTTTGGAAGAAGCCGCCGCAGGCATTGGCCTCCATGTCAATGCACACAAAACTGAATACATGTGCTTTAATCAAACAGGCGACATTTCAACACTAGACGGAACCTCTCTGAAACTGGTAGACAAATTCACCTTCCTAGGAAGCAGTGTCTCATCAACCGAAAAACACATTGACACGCGGCTAACGAAGGCAGGGACAGCTATCGATAGGCTATCGATCATATGGAAGTCAGACCTGACCGATAAAATGAAAAGCAGTTTCTTCCAATATGGATGCACTACTTGGACGCTTTCAAAACGGCTGGACAAAAAGCTAGACAGCAATTACACAAGAATGCTGCAAGCAATATTGAACAAGTTCTGGAGGCAACACCCCACAAAGCACCAACTATACGGCCACCTATCTCCCATCACGAAAACTATCCAAGTTAGACGAACCAGACACGCAGGACACTGTTGGAGAAGCAGAGACGAGCTCATAAGTAATATACTCCTATGGACCCCCACATATGACCTATCAAAAGCAGGACGACCAGCTCAAAAATACATACAGCAGCTATGTGAGGATACGGGATGTAGCTCTGAAGACCTGCCAGAGGCGATGAACGATAGGGAGAAGTGGCGAGAGAGGGTCAGGGATATTCGTGCTGGCGGCATGACATGATGATATATATATATATATAGAGAGAGAGAGAGAGAGAGAGATTTGTTGATATACCATAAAATACCAATCAACCAATCTTCACCTAAGAATAACTGGCTGTTTCAAATACTACATGAACACAAAATAAAACAATTATACATTTGAATATGTACAGGTGTATATGTAAAGATTTTTCGAAGATAGATAGATAGATCTGTAATCCGATAATGTACAAAGCATTTACACAACCAATATTCATTTTCAACCATAATCTCTTACCTTGTCGATGCACTTAAATCAGAAGAGAATATTGATAACATATCGAACATTATACAGAGAAAATTTCCGATCAAAATTCAACTAATAATTACTTATCATACTCCAGATTTAGTGATATACCCTCTTATATATATAGAGAGAGAGTAAATCTAATATATATATATATTATTATTATTATTATTATTATTATTATTATATAATAGCTCTATCCTAGATATTGGGCACTCTCCATATTATATTGCACTTGGTTTGACACAAACTCACAAAGTGATTTAGTGACAACCAACACTGTTATAATATATATGTGTGTGTTTGTGTGTATGTGTGTGTGAGAGAGAGAGAGAGAGAGAGAGAGAGAGAGAGAGAGAGAGAGAGAGAGAGAGAATGATTATATTCATATTATCCGAATTAAAATTCAGAAATGAATATTTAGCAGTTAGGCTTCCAAATTCCCAGCAATAAACAAATACATGCAGTAAGAGACGAAATCGAAGTGATCATCATTACTTTTTCAAGCCGATGGGGATAATCAAGATTCTTTTCTTTCTCCTTCGGAATAACAACGGACGCATCTTTATTTGTTGAGCTTTGTTTAATCAAGCTCAAAGCCATCTGTTGCTTATAGCACCAAATGTTTTTAAACATCTACCAATCTAAGTAATGACCTGGTTTGATGCTGCTTAACTTGGGTGATCAAACGAAAAGCAGTTCTTCCTGACAGACTTGACTGCACGTTCCAATTATTACTTCCCGATTTCACTTACCGACCCAAAATTATTGAACCAGCAACTTTCCAAAACGCTCGTCCTATCCACTGACCACTGCATGATCTCGTCTGCAAAACATGTTGATACGACGGGTCGTTCAGTTCTTTCAGCTCGTTTCAGTAAAACGCGGCTGCAAATCGATTCTCTTTTTACAGAGTGGGCGGGGTGGTTGTTTTGTTTGCACTTTCGACTTCCCTCACGTTTCTCCGTTTTTGACCAATCAAGTCGCGTTTTCTTCGGTTTCCGCTTCTCTGCGCCATCTTGTCTTCTGCTCGATCGATTTTTGGCTCACTAGCGGGCGAGAAGTAGAAGAGAGATAAATAGATGGAAGCACAATGCTGGGAAGAGGTAAATAGTGATGGTGCTTTACTTGTTCCACTTGGAAACGGTCACAGTATGCCATATTAGCGACACCAGGTAGGAATCACTTCCGCTCCCCCCTTTTTTGCTAAAATGCGCGTATTAATACGCTTGGCCTTACAACCACTGAAGGAAACACACAGACACACCTGTAGACATGGAAATATTTATTGAACTTACCTTTGTCTGTCATCGAGCCAAAAAAAAGTAGGCTTGTCCAAAAAGAAACCGAACATTGTAGAAAATAAGGGTTTTTTTTTTTTTGGTTTTTTTTTTTTTTATATATTTACATTTCATCAGATTTATTCTCGGACTTTACGATTGAATCATGTAGAAAATTCCGGTTCTCGTTATAGCACTGAAGTTAAGCATTGATGGACACGTTTAATTTTGAGATGGGTGACCACAAGTCTGTGTACCTAACTAAGCAAAGCTAAATAAACCCCCAATAATATAAGCTCCTTGAAAATAGTCTCTTCTACTACTGCCTCTTGTTTTAACTTTTTTATTTATTTCTATTTTTATTTCTTTTTAGGTTGGGTGGATTCTTCTTTTGTGTGTTGGTTTTTTGCTGTTGATTTTTAGCGGCGTTAGGAAGGAAGTTTCATTGTTAGAGTAATTTCTTGGAATCGTTTTGAGAGATTGTATAAAAAAAAGTCTCCGAGTGTAATTTCTGCTGTTTTTCATCAATTTACAGCCGTTTTGGGTGGATTTCTGCTTTGAAAACAATGAAACTCCGATGGAACCAAATCCAGAAAGTGGACGA
This sequence comes from Sepioteuthis lessoniana, assembly GCA_963585895.1. NCBI lineage: Eukaryota > Metazoa > Mollusca > Cephalopoda > Myopsida > Loliginidae > Sepioteuthis > Sepioteuthis lessoniana. Next base: position 35,369 of record CAUZXS010006556.1, read on the forward strand.
GACGAGAGTTGTTACGTCTCTCTTTTATAATCATAAATTTGATTGGTATCCCAGAACGAGAAGGGTTACCCAGATTTACGATCGTCTATGCTTTCGGTAAAAGATAGGTTATATATATGTGTGTGTTCGGTGGCATATGAACCTGCGTGGGTTATTTAATTCTAAACCTATCCTTGTAGAAGAACAGTTGTAATACTATTTAACCATTAGATGGGTGGATAAGGGCGTCGTAACTTTCCCAAGGGTGTTAGTCCGAAAGTAAACGTAGTTGCGTAACTGGAGTTTAAACTCACTTACTACGATATCAAAGACCAGCACGCTAGCCATTTCCCACCCTCACTTTATATATATATATATATGTGTGTGTGTGTGTGTGTGTGTGTGTGTGTGTGTGTGTGTGTGTGTGATATGGAAAATTATATAATAAAAATTTCGGGCTGTTTTTGCATTCTTTCCCGTAACAATGCTACGGATCTTAAATATTAAAAATGCAACTTCAAAATTCAATTAAAAAATTAATTTAAAATCATTTTCTCAGTTCGTACAGCAATGGCTAATTCCCTGATATATATATATATATATATATATATATATATATATATATATATATATATATATATATGGGGGGTGATTTGTTGAAGATATTTGTTATCAAAACGATAAAGCTATGAATTCATATAAATATAAGATTTACAATATATAATATATATATATATATATATATGTGTGTGTGTGTGTATATTGTAAATCTTATATATATATATATATATATATATATATATATATATATATATATATATATATATATATATTTACCAACCCCTCCGCGAGGGCAGAATATGGCACAAGGTCAATTTTTAAGCGAAGTTTAACAGGTTTGAATTCAGAGTTTTCCTTCTCCTAGACTAGTTGTCTCACCAAGGCTGAAGAACCTAGTCGGCCCAACTATTTTACCCATAGCTGGAGGGAGAATAATTGGATTCATACCTTTCCCAAGAGTATTAGTGCTATGTGAAATGCAATCAGTCCCGTCCAGATTTAATCTACCTATTATTTAACAGAAATTTCCAAAGAGACAATCGCATAGTCAAAGTCATGAATTCAAAAACCCCTTATAGTAATTTTAGCGTTTATAAACTATCCAAGTTGTCCCGTTCTTATGCTTATAAAATCAACGATACTCCTGAAATAAACGTTCTAATCATGTATTTATGGACTGATATTTTTTTTTTAAACCGATAAGCAATTTTACTTTGCCAGTGGTGGGTCTCTGAGATAGGCGTCAATCGCTCGAACCCTAGGGGTAGAAAATGCAGGAAATCGTGAGAAGTTAATAATGGCCTAGGGGTTTCGATAATTTATGTTTAAGAGGTGCTAAGAGGCTGAAGAAAAGAATGTCAAAATACGTATGAATGCACATAAGTGTTTGAAGGATATTTTATTGTAAGGTGCATGTATGAGTGAATTTGGTTAATTACCAATCTTAGGCATTTTTAATAAAATGAACAAATAAACGGTTTTGAACTATAAATGTCTGATGAAGGGCTTTCGCCTGATATTCATTATCTTCCACGCCAAAAGTTTCATATGTATTTCGATTCTTAACGAACTCCAAATATTTTACATTCAAAAACCGTAGTATTTTTTTTTTTTTAGGTATATGCCTGTTTAAGCATCGTTAATTAACTTTCTTACTGACTGGTGTTATTTGTTATACATTGTTACCTTAGGAAATTATTGCTGTTGGTGTAGAAATGATCGTTACCTTGTTTACATTTGTGGTGATGTTTACGGTTTAATTTAAGGGCCACTGTAGCACTAAAACTCCACTAGCCAGAGCTGACCCACGACCTTATAAGACACAGGATAAGTTTCTAAGACATTTCTGGAATTTAAAAAAAAAAGAGCGTCTCATAAACCGGCATATTTCCTTTAATACATTTTGTAATGTATTACAGGAAATATATAGCAACACAAAATGGATTCTCGTACAACATTATGCTGTATTGGTTGGTTGGTTGGTTGGTTGGTTGGTTGGTTGGTTTTACGGCATGTCAAGTCTTTTTGAGTCATTTAATGCCAAAGTAAATCTTTTGTTTTTCAAATAATTACATAGTTTAAAGCACCTTATAATAATTATTTGTAAGCAATAATACATTCAAGTAACTATTCTTAACATCACCAGAGTCGTCAAATACTTATGAGCTGTACAACATATATATATATATATATATATATATATATATATATATATATGTGTGTGTGTGTGTGTGTGTGTGTGTGTGTGTGTGTGTGTTGGTTGGTTGGTTGGTTTGTTGGGTTTTATGGCATATCAACCTTTGTAGGTTATTTAACGCCAAATCCATTTTTATGTAAATAATCTGTTCTTTTTAAAACAATTCAGTTTAGCATAAGTACACAGTTTAATTGTCAAAAACATTTATTTCAAACTATTCAAGAAGTTATATGTAACAATTCAGTTAAGTATAAATACAATTTTAATGTCGAAAAACAGTTCTATTTCAAACAATTCAGCCAAGCATAAGCACACAGCTCAAATGTAAGTACGGTCTAATTGTCAAAAACATTTCTATTTCAAGCCATTCAGTCTACTCAAACAATTCAGTTTAGCATAAGAATGCTGTGAGTTCTATTTAACCCATAGATAGGGCCTTATCAGGTGCAACCACTCCGGGCCAGAGTGAACCTAGGAGCGATGGTAATGAAGAGGTACTGCGCATTCGCCAAAGCTCCAGCATTGCTGGAACCTCACCATCAGATTGTTTAGTGTCATATCCAGGACACTCGTTAGGGGGGGTCTTACCCCTCTGCAGAGAAACAGTCGGTGTATTCAACAGCCCCAGCCGACTGGGCTAGTGCGCGCGTGTGTGTGTGTGTGTGTGGTGTGTGTGTGTGTGTGTGTGTGTGTGTGTGTGTGTGTGTATGATTGATATAGTATTGTTTTCTTTTTCTATCTGTGTCGGTAGTTGATGCTTGATTTTCAAGGCAGGCAGTTCCTCTCTATTCAGAAGGTTGGATATTTTGAGCTCTCTCATTATTTCACGAGTTCTTCGCTCTAATATTTTGATCCATGCTATGTTTCAACCTTTGCGTTCCTCGACCTTTCTCGCCATACAAATTTCTGAAAAGTAGTTATTTTCATAATTCCCGTAAATAAACAAGCAAATTAGCCCCCTGCCTAGCTTTAGACACTTTGAAGTCAGTCTTGTACTTGCAATACATTCAATAAGTAAGAAGAGGAAATAGCCATGTGTACAAACGGACAAAACCAGGAACTAAACGTCTGCGAAATGCCAGCCTATTTCTGAAGAGGTGGAGCAGGAAAAGCGTCTAGTCTATATCCACCGGGACAGATCATTTCTTGATGGCAGCCAAGGACGAATTTTTACTCATATTGGCCATATTTGTTCGTTCATTAAATCCTTGCGAGAGAACGTTTCTCTCGCATAATTGACAGCAAATCAACGAAAACATTTTCTCTTTTTCTTCTCTAATCGTTTGGTGAGCGAAGAAAAGAAAAGAAAATGTAATTCTATTAACACACACACACACACACACACACACACACACACACACATATATATATATATATATACATATATATAAAGAGAGAGAGGACAACATTTTCTCTTTTAAACATGTTTGATTAAATAGGACACACACTTTGTTTCTGCCTATTTTATGGTTGATCTATTCAAGTCTTCGTATAAGTTGCTTGACTACAGGATAGACTGAATTCAAGTAGGCGTTGAATTTTCCCACTTGTTCTTCCTCCTACTCTTAATATAAATGTATATGATTCGTCACTGTATTTATCATTTCATTATTCGTTCCCCCGAAGATGGCTCCAACTGGTGCCGAAAGTACTCAGGAAAAATACGGTGCCTTCTTGAATTCATTCCACACAGAACGCAAACGACTCATACGAAGACTTAAACGGATCAACGATAAAATAGGCAGAAACAAAGTGTCTATCCGATTTAATTGAATATATATATATATATATATATATATATATATATATATATATATATATATATATATAAGTGTGTGTGTGGTTGGGCAGCAGTCCTTAGTTTAATCACGTTTGATTAAATAATAAAAATGAATGTAGTCTACATAATTTTATTTCATGTTTCCTGACAAGTGCTTTGGTTTTAAGTTGGAGTCGGAAGATAAATTTACCAAAATTGTCCTGTGCGCTTTCGGACCCTTCATAGGCTATCATCAGGGTTTTTTGCAAATGTAAAGAATTTTTAAAAGTTTAGTCACCAAAGAGCCGACCATTTGACTGGCAGTACAGGATTACATAGTACTAGTGGAACTCCTTGAATGACCTGACAATTTATACATCATTATTACCATCATCGAATCGCACTTTTAGCGCAGATTTCCTTGACTCTCTCTCTCTCTATTCGTTCCTATCCCTCGTTGCTCCCATATGTCCTCTAGACTACATCCTGTGTCCGCACAGAGCTGTTCAAGGTAAGATCTTGTTGGTCAGCTAACCCTGTATCGTCTCTGTGTAGGAGTCCAAAGAAGTACGCCACTTGCTTCTCTAGTATGTCCCGGTTGTTTTATTCGTTTTATTTAGATGATTTTAGAGATGGGAGGTAAATGGCCATACAACTGTTGTTTTTATACATTTTGTCAGCGTCCATATGGAGCATCCGTAATGTAGTATTGACACAACCACTGCTTGGAAGAAATTTCGATTTAATTCATCGGATACATATGATCGATAGCCTATCGATAACAGTCTACGCCTTCGCTAGGCGCATATTGATATCACTTTCAATAGATGAGATGCTGCTGCTGAGGTACGAAAACTTGTCATCTATTTTTAGAGAACTGTCATTTAGAATGAAGATGTCACCTTCTTGATTAAAAGACATGTACTCTGTTTTGTCAGATTGGAAATGGTGGATGAATTTACCAAAATTGTCCCGAGCGCTTTCGGATATTTCATAGGCCATCATCAGAGGTTGCTTGCATGTGTAAAAAGTTTTGGGGGTGTTGGGGGGTGTTTTTCTTTACACGTGCAAACAACCCCTGATGATAGCCTATGAAATATCCGAAAGCGCTCGGGACAATTTCAGTAAATCTATCCACCAATTCCAACCTGAAACCAAGACACTTATCAGGAAACTTGAAAGGATTTCAATAAAATTATATAGAAAAAAAAGTGTCTTTATTATTTGATCAAACATACTTAAATATGAATATATATATATATATATATATACTTTAGGAAAAACAACGAAACCGGTCACATAGGATTATAAATTTATTTCAATCCTGTTACGCATTTTTGAGGTTTTCAAAAACACGAAAAAAGTAACAGGACTTCTTCAGATCATTTTGGATAAAAAAAAAAATTGAATAGACACATGGTAGTGGGAGGGGATAGTATGAGGGAGTCGAAGAGGTGGGAGGGAGTCGAAGAGGGGTGAGGAGTTATATATATATATATATATATATGCACACGTGAAATGTCAATGATATGGACATACATTCTAATTATTTATACTTTATATTTACGCGTTCTGTATACACATATTTAACATTTGATTACACAGGGCGGAACAAAAGTAATAGGGAAGTCAATAATATTACACAATACAAAATAACTTTGTACAATAGTTTAATACATATTTTTCTTTTGTCTTTTTTCTTTTCTTTTTTCTTCATATAAACAATACTGGGAGGTGAGTTAGTCTTTAACTAGTCATTGAGTGCGTTTTTAAAAAATGCGGTAATTGAAGTTGATTTTTTCTGTTTCTGTTTATCATCATTACTATTATCATTATTATTATAATTATTATTATTCGTTGGTTGGGGGTTGATAATTACGCGTAGGGTGGATAATATGATTTTCCAAATTTTTACTAGTCAGTATTGATTCTTATAATGTCTACTTTCCATTATGCTGTAATTGGCTGCCCTATTTTTTCTGCTCCTATCAGCATTGCATTATATTCTATTATATATAATAATGTATCCACATATACACACGACCGACAATACACACGCATGCGCATATATATAAATATAAATAGTGCCTAGTTATACATTCCTATTTGTACATTCCTTATTACCGGCTCATTGGCCTAGTGAGTAGAGTGTACGTCAATGGTCCGGGAGATCGGGGTTCAATCCCAGGTCGCGAAAGACTTCAAAAATGGTACTTGATACTTCCTTGTTTAACACTCAGCGATATAAGGTACGTATCAAGGGTAAAGTGGAGCAATCCAGGGAAAGGAGTAGCGCCCTCCTCTACACCTCGGTGTAGTAGCTAATGAAAAGAGACCCTTCTAGTCACCCTCGACTATGGTTGCCAACTTTATACATTCCTATCTATTATGTCAAACAATTTTGATTTTCTTTCAGAATTTAAACATTTCTAGTGAGATATTATATAATGAAAACGGCTGTCCTTAATTACTATTTATTACTAAATTCTGCAGCTTGAAAATCCCTAACCAAAAATAAAAGATTGCTACATTCCGGTGACTAAAAATAAACATTGCAGGAATACTGCAATTTGTGAACTTATTTTTGAACCGATAAATAAATAAATATGCATTCATACATACATACATACATATGTATTTATGTATAAGAACGCTCCATGGACTTTTCCTCCGGGTCTAAGTTCGTTGGACCATTCTCCAGCCAATGCCAAGAGACGTTCTCATATGAACCACTAGATTGTCTTGATTGAACGATATGATTCAATTCTTGGCATCCGAGAAGAGAGGCGCCGAAGACTGTTCAACATCTCACTTTGTCCGAAGGCTACGACCTCCATTCTTCATTCTTGCCTCTCTCTCTCTCTCTCTCTCTCTCTCTCTCTCTCTCTCTCAGATAGATAGATAATTATCTGAAATACTCAAGTATAAAATCAGTCCTTCCTGGCGGATAAACCATTCTATTAAGGTTAATATCCTGTTCATACACGCATGCGCACTTACTTCCGCTTACAGAAGCCCACCTTTCGTGTAATAATTGGTAGACTAACAAATATAACGATGAAATGGAGCTTACTGTGCAAGTAGTGTGTTTGAGAAATAGCAAACGATACATTATCTAAAATGATGAAAACAAGCAGAAAGAAAGAAAAAATGAAAAAGGAAGAACTTAGGAAAATTTTCAAACTGAGAATTTGTACCAATAAGCAAAAGGAGAGGAGACTGGTGTCAATACTCTACACTGATTGATACTAACGTGGCGAATGCTATTACGCAAACAACAACCGGCCGCCATTTTTTTTTTAATTTTCAACCGAGCTGTATAGCGCATATAGAGTATGAAGGAAGGTAGGAAAGAAGAGTGTGAGGGGATCAGGAAAAACAAAGAACAAACAAGAAAAAAGAAAATAGTAATGTGAGGGAAAGAGGAGATACAGATTATAGGAAAAGATAAAGAAAAAGAAAGGAAGAGGGAAATGGCAAAAATAACAAAGAACCCTAACGCTACAAAAGAAGAAGAAGAAGAAGAAGAAGAAGAAGAAGAAGAAGAAGAAGAAGAAGAAGAAGAAGAAGAAGAAGAAGAAGAAGAAGAAGAAGAAGAAGAAGAAGAAGAAGAAGCAAATACAAGTTACTTCTTAAGAAATAGCTCAATTTGATGTTAAGGGAAGAAAAAGCATAAAAATCGATGACGATAAAAGAATGTGAAGAATGAAATTAAAAGGAATAGCGGAAACAATGAATGAAAATCGACGAAATAAAAGGAATAAAGAAATAAAATGACTGAGATCAGAAGCGATTCAAGTAAAACAAGAAACAGTAAAGAGGAAAAATGAAAGATGGATTTTAGAAAGAATTCAAAATGTAGAAGCAAAATGTAGGAATATAAAATAAACGAACAAGCCACGCAGTGAGTGAAGAAAGAAAGAAGGAAAGGTTACGAATATCAATAGCACAACAATGATAAGAAAGAAAGAAAGAAAGAAAGAAAGAAAGAAAGGTTACGAATATCAATAGCACAACAATGATAAGAAAGAAAGAAAGAAAGAAAGAAAGGTTACGAATATCAATAGCACAACAATGATAAGAAAGAAAGAAAGAAAGAAAGAAAGAAAGAAAGAAAGAAAGAATATATCAATAGCACAAAAATGATAAGAAAGAAAAAAAGAAAGAAGCGTTACGAATATCAATCGCACAAAAATGATAAGGAATGACAAGAAGAAAAGTTGAAATGAAGGTAAATATGTTTTGAATGGAGCTTGTTTAATTATCTGGCCAAGATAGCAATAGCCTTGGACGTCATAAAAGACTGTCCAAGACCGGAACAACAGATATATAGCCTCTGAATTTCTTGAACGTAGATATTAAAAAAGAAATAAGAATTTTAAAAAAGTGGGGGAAAAAGCTAATAAATAAATAAGTTAATAAAGGCAATCAAAAGAAATCGTCTAAAGAATTAATCTCTCTCTCTCTCTCTCTCTCTCTCTCTCTCTCTCTCTCTCTCTCTCTCCAGACGTTTTTATTTCACACGAGAAATGGCTAAAACCTGTTACGTATACTCAAACATATGTTTATAAGCAAATCACCTTGATGTGGCTTACCATAAAGTTTATGTAACCAGTGATCAAAGCAAAATCAAATGCGTATTTTTAAAAAAATCAATATTTGAAAAGAAAGTGTTGAAATAATTAGTGTAAACATTTGTTACATGAGGATCTACTTTTTCCCGCCACAACATTTGATAATTCAATTTAAATTATAGAAATTCAAGACATATCTTTTAAAAAAGAAAGAAAGAAAGAAAGAAAAAAAGAAAACTTGATCCCAAAGATGGTATCTTTATCCAAAGCTACATTTTTCTTCTAGATTCGGGAAAGTTTGAATTTAAGAACAAAAGACAAATCGTTCGATTGTGTTGGAATGAAAAATAATGACAGTCAAGAGAATGTTTGGAATAACGAAAATACTTGAACTTGCAAATTCAGAAACTATGAAATAGTAGTAGTAGTTGTTATTGTAATAGTAGTAGTAGTCAGTCATCAACAAATGTCAGGTGAAAGGACAGGTACATGAATAGAATAAGAGACAATAATTAGTTTGAGCTGTCAGCGTCTTCGATAATCATACTGCATAAGTATTGGTATATGACATAGCATTCTCTAATGGTAAGTGTGAGGGTTCGATTAGAGTCTTTAGTAAGTACTACAACTTTTTTCATGAGTTCCTACTTTTTATTGTGGACAGTATCTTATAGATAGATTGATAAATAGATAGATAAATATCTGTCAATGCTAGGCAGAATAGAATTTGCCAAAGTCGATATCTATGTCCAAGGATTTCAAATGCTTATTTTCAATGCAAGTGGGGTTGTATTACCAGAGAATTAGAGCTATACAACCCTTCCAACATTAGTAACCAATGTATTCCTGTTTTTGCCTTGGTTCGATTTGGTTTTATGGCATATCAACCATTGTAGGTTATTTAATACCAAATCCTTTTAATACATATATATAGAATATATGATTTCTAAACACATTTTGTAAATAATATTTTTAGATGAGCCAGAGCTCATTTGTTCACACAGTTGAAGTGGTTTGTTTACACACAGTTCTATTTCAACCAATTCAGTTTAGCATGTGAACAAAATTAAAGAGTTTCAAGTATTGCTCTATGTATCACTAACAACTCCATTAAACATCAGTCATTTGTTTACACACCGTTAAATGATCAAACAGTTCTATTTCAAACAATTCAGTTTAGCATATGTACGGTTTAAATGTCAAACAGTTCTATCTGAGCCATAGATAGGACCCTATAAGGCCAGAGTGGACCTGGGCGCGAAGGCAATTCCCCAAAGCTTCCCTAAAGCACCAGCATTACTGGAGCCTCACCATCAGATTGTTTTGTGTCATATACAGGACACTGGTTTGGGGGAGTCTTACCCCTCTGCAGAGATGCAGTCGGTGTATTCTACAGCTCCAGCCGACTAGGTCATGTATTCCTGTAGTTATAAAATCTACCAAATGCACACGATAATGATATACTCCCAAGAATCAAAATTAACTCACTTACTCGTGAGATTCTGTTAAAGACCAACTTCACTGCCATAAGCAAGTGTTAGAAGTTCCTCATAAGATTGTAATCAATTAAAAAGCAAAGCCTGTAAAATCAAGTTCATCTGTATTCATTCCTTAGTTTCTTTCTACTTTTTTTTTATAACTTCACAATCCTCGCCTATCGGCTATTTCAAACTTATCTACATTGTTCTGTCTTTCTTATTTATTTTAATGACGCTTTTTTTTCTTCTTTTTTTAATCTTTTTACTTTCTTTCTTTTTACTTTTTTTTTCCCGACTTCTTTTTTTAAAATCGCTCCTTCGAAACTGATGTTATCAGACACATTGGCAGGAAGCATGTCGAGAAAACATGTCTGAAACGTCATTTTACGAGACTTGCATGTGACCCAAAACGTAAACTCTGACGGTGATTGCCGTTAACATCCCTGATTGCAGTCTGTCATAGTCTTTATGTATGCCGGCTCTTCTTCAATGGAGAAAGAACGAGAGACAGAGACAGAAACATCTGACTTATTTTCTTTCGTTTTTTTATAGTATCGTTCGGTTCTTTGCTTTTTATTTGCATCGTCTTTCTTGCTTAAAGATTAGCTAAAATTTTACACGAACTATTTAAACATTTTATTCAACGTTCATGCTAATTCCAGAAAGATATATATATATATATATATATATATATATATATATATATATATATATATATATATCAGGGGCGGAGACGGGACTAGTGCTACTCGTGCCCGGCAAGACCAATAACTCGGTCAATGTTATTCAAAATGGATTAAAAATCATCCATTAATTTCAAGCAAACATACTTAGTCTGATCACAATTAAATTACGTATCTATTCAAGTTTCGATAACTAAGTAGCCAAAAGTTCATAAATATATCTGGGAATAATACAACGATGCTGTTTTGAACGGATGGTCTTTGTCCGGTCACCGTCAGATTCATTGAACATCCCATAAAATCGGCTATAATGTTGAACGCCCGATCCGTGCCAGACACTAGACCCTTATAATAACAGTAATGTTAGAGAAATACGCTTTTGGCTGTAGCCAATAGCAAGAGCAACCCTTACACTGTGCTCAAAAATCTTAGCACAGACTGCTGATAGATGTATTGGGAAGAGGGAGAGGGACCGAGAGAGAGAGAGTGTGAGAGAGAGAGAGAGGGGATAGCAGATTAGAGCCGTCGCCGACGTCATCATCATCGCTATGGTAAATGTTAGTAAAACGGCGTGTTTTAATTCGTTTTTTCAGTAACAGATGTCTATTTCTTTAATGAATGTTGCATATATTACATTCTGTAATTAAAATTTGTTTATTTGAATACATTTTCAACAAATAATCTTTATTTTAAGCGAAATTGAAACTACTAGCTGTGTCTGTGTATATTGTCATCAGTTTCTTTATTCTAATAAACATATTTTTCTCGTCATAGTAATGAACATCTTCTCTTTTCTTCTATACTTTTGAAAGGAAAAAAAATTATCTTATCTACTGTATTAACAAGACTACAAATTATATAGTATCTTGATTGTTTACAAAAAAAACACCATGCAAGGTACGTTTGTCAATCTGTGCTATACAATGGAGAATCACGCAATAGCAACTATGATGACTTACTTTGGGTTCACGGACCACGGGTTGGGAACTGAAGTTGACAGAGGGCGGGGGGGTACGAGTAGGAAAAATAGGCTAGAGTCGCCACTGATATATATATATATATATATATATATATATATGATAATAGATAAATATATATATATATTTATTATCATTATTATAATAGCTCTATCCTAGATATTGAGCCCTCTCCATATTATATTGCACTTGATTCGACACATAACCACATAGTAATTTAATGACGACCAACACTCTCATAATATATATATATATATATATATATATATAAGTAAAGTTGGCGACTGTAGTCGAGGGCAACCAGAAGGCTCCCTTTTCAATAGCTACTACACCGAGGTGTAGGGGAGGGCGCTACTCCTTTCCCTGGATTGCTGCACTTTACCCTTGATACACACCTTATATTGCTGAGTATTAAGCAAGAAGGTAACAAGTACCATTTTTGAGATCTTGGGTATGACGCGACCTGGGATTGAACCCAGGTCTCCTGGACCACTGGCGAACACTCAACCCACTAGGTCAACAAATCCAGTTAATCCGGAGTTGGGAACAATTCCAAGCAGGACAAATTAAATATTCAATTATAGAATGATGAAATTAAATAGTTCCGATCAAGAGCTCAATGCAAAAAGTCTGCAGAGCAAATTATTCTTTCAAAAAAAAAAAAAAAAAACAATTGGTCACATTTAGATGATAAATTTATTCCCATCCTTTTAATCAATGCTCTAAATATTAACAGGACTTTCTCAGATCAATTCTAGCAAAAACAAAAAAATTGAGTTGATCTGAAGAAGTCCCGTTAATTTTTAGAGCACTGATTATTATCATGCTTTTAATTGGATATATATATATATATATATATATATATATATATATATATATATATATAAGTTAGACGAACCAGACACGTAGGACACAAACTATCCAAGTTAGAGGAACCAGACACGCAGGACACTACTGGAGAAGCAGAGACGAGCTCATAAGTGATGTACTTCTGTGGACCCCCACATATGGCCGAGCAAAAGCAGGACGACCAGCTTGAACATACATACAACAGCTATGTGAGGATACGGGATGTAGCCCTGAAGACCTGCCAGAGGCGATGAACGATAGGGAAAAGTGGCGAAAGAGGGTCAGGGATATCCGTGCTAGCGGCTCGACATGATGATGATGATGATGATATATATATATATATATATATATATATATATATATATGCCTTAAATTTGTATAGTATAAGAACAAAGGTGCTAATAAGAGTCCCCGAAACCAACTTGTTAACCGGTACTCCATGGGATAGATAGATAGATAGATGTGAATAAACTGAGACAGATATGCAAATACAAAAAGACTTAGATATATATAAGTATATAAATAGAGATAGATTGATAGAAGCAGACTAAAATATAATGATAGGAATCGGAAAGTTTTAATATTTTACCCACCGAACGGTTTTTTACAATTCTGTATATATAAGCAATTCATTGTGGGAATCTATTCCTTTGAATGCTCAATAATTGTGACCTTGCGTCAGACTTTTTTCGTCTTGTACAGACACAAAATATTACTCTTCTACGAAAAAAAAAACAAAAAATACCATCTGATGATAAAATAACAATCATCCATTACGCTCATACAATCTCACCCGACCCTAAATAATAGCTTCGTTTATTTATCATTATTTTTCCCGTTCTTTTTTTTTTTTTTTTTTTTCCGTTGCTCGATGAATGACAACGACGATTGAGACGGCAGCAGCGTCACTACCGTGTCGCCACACAGCTTATTAGAACAAGGCGGAAACAAACCACTTCCTCTCGAATAGATGAGAACGAAACGACAGCGTCCGAAAGCAATTTATCAGCGTCGTTGAATTAAGGGGTAGAAAATAGGTCCCACCCTGTCATGATCTTTAAGGAAGCTGGAGCGGCTGCTTAAACAGCCCATCGCTCTTTTCATCAACTCCCACATACTCCAATAATTTGTTTCAAATTACCCCTTAACCCATCCAAGAGCCATTCTTCTATCATTTCAACATTCACCCACTCTCTTCAGGCATTCACACACCCAAATTTAGGTACCCTTCTACATTAGTCGGCCATTTTGGAAAAAGTTAATCACGAGAGTATAAAACTTCAGACGAAGAGGTCTGGTGGGGTCTTTTAGCATGCTAAGATGATGTGACTCGTCGAAACAGCCCATTCTCTTCGAAAGTCGGACGCTTTATGTGATGTAATGCTTAGCACACTAGACAAAGAGACAATACTTCGGGCCTCGTGTCAGACTAAGCTAAGTTTAGTAAGTGACTACTTACTAAGATGATATGAGTACAAACCGAAGAGATTTTTTTTTTCGAAATTTAGGATTAAGGTCTACAGTCGGGATAAGCATACTGCGGTCCTTAGGACAAAAGCAAGCTGAGTCTGGGTGACTCGTGAGCAGTTTTAGAATTCAAAGTTATACCCTCAACACCTTACTTTACAGACTGAAAAAATATTTTTATTTCTATCTTTCCAATTTATATATTGTCAATAGTTAGATTAGATTGATAGTGATTGCATAAAATCAAAGCGTTTTGGACTTTTTCGTGACTAAAAATATCTTTTGAAATACTCGAGTCTGAATTCATCACGGGATTTGCCAGGTCTGGCTTAACTAATTTTATTATGTACCATTTGAGATTCGGATTTTAATTATTTAAAAAATTGTACGTCATAGTTGTAATTCTTATAATTATCTCATTTTTAAATCAAATAATTTTAAATAAGAATGTCAACACGTTCATTCGAACACATCTACGTGTCATAGTAGATACATATAATTTGCAAACATAGTAGATACATATAATTTGAAAACAGATCTTATTTGAGCCATTGATGGGACCCTAACAAGTATTACCACTCCGGTCAGAGTGGACCTGGGAGTAATGGCATCAAAGATCTAGAACTAGAGCCTCACCACTGGATGCAGTCTAGTGTCATGCTCATGGCATATCCAGAACATCCATTTTAAAATTGTTAACTTTCATAAAAGCAATAACAAGAATTAGTTCCCATATTAGACGGCATATAATACGCACGGGTGTATAAAACGCACCACAATTTCCACAGGGCAAATCAAGAAAACATTTTACTGAAACAAATTACTGATATTCAACGTGATGAAATTAATATAAAGAATATAATCAATGATAACACTTTTGATCTGCATAACAGCCTTTTAAATAATGACAATAAATATATGAAAGTTACTCTAAAGTCTAAGCTAACAGAAGTTGCCAGGTCGCAAATTTCGGCCGATTATCGCGAATTTTAAACCTACATATGGTATATAAGACGCAGGGGAACTTTAAAATATATTTTCAGTAAAAAAAAAAAAAGTGCGCCTTACATGTCGTCGTTGAAATTTCATGGTTAGAAACGTTATGTTTTTTTAGTTTTTACAGCATGTCAATACTTGCTAGGTGAATTAATACCGAAATCAAATAGTAACTATTCGTATTTAAGGATAAGTAAAGTTGGTGACCTTAGTCGAGGGTAACCCGAAGGTCCCCTTATCAATAGCTACTACATCGAGGTGTAGGGGAGGGCATTGCTCCACTTAACCCTTGATCCTTACCTTATAATGCTGTATGTTAAGCAAGACGGAACCAATTACCATTTTTTGAGTCTTTGGTATGACTTGACCTGGGATTGAACCCCTGTCTCTCGGACCATGGGCGAACACTCTACTCATAAGGCCAGGGGCCTGGTAATTTATTTTTACAAAGTTATATGGTTTCCAGTATTTCTATATAATATCAATATTTTAAACACAGTTCTATTAGAAGTATTTCAAGCAATTATATGGATTCCTGTAACTAATGATAATAATCATATGTATGTAAAAGTATAGTTAGCGACCGTAGTCAAGGGTGACCCGAAGGCTCCCTTTTCAATATCTACTGCACCGAGATGTCGGGAAGGGCGTAACTCTATTCCCTGGATTGCTCCACTTTACCTTTGATCCGTACCTGAGTGTTAAGCAAGGCAGCATCAAGTACCATTTTTTGAGTTTTTAGTATGACTCGTCCAGATATTGAAGCCCGGTCTCCCGGGCTATTGGCGAATACTCTACCCACTAGACAATGGGTCGGTACATAATTATATGAAAACAATTATAACTTCAAGTAACTATTCTTAATAGCAATTTGCACACATTTATATGGAGTAAAGTATTCCCAACTGATACATATAATTTGCAAACAGATCTTATTTGACCCATTGATAGGACCCTAACAAGTATTACCACTCCGGTCAGAGAGGACCTGGGAGTAATGGCATCAAAGATCTAGAACTAGAGTCTCGCCACCGGATGCAGTCTAGTGTCATGCTCATGGCATATCCAGTACATCCATTTTAAAAGTGGTGAGGGTCTTACCTCTCGGCAGAGAATACAGTTGGCGAATTAAGCTGGTTTGTGGGTATGTCCGAAGAGATAGCTGGCTAGTTTGATAGAAATTAATAGACCGACAGAGAGAGAGAGAGAGAGAGAGAGTTGATAATATACCATATACATACATGTGTGTGTGTATGTGTGTGTGGAGAAAGAGGGGGAGAGAGAGCCAGAAAAACAGACTGATAGATAGATAGATAGATAGATAGATTCCGTCTTTTCATTTCTCTATAAAAGGGATTAAGAATATTCGTGGATTCGGGAAAAAATGAACCCGCCTTTTTGTCAGCTCTTCTCTCAATGATGTATCTACTAACCCGGATGTTAGTAGCGACAAATGTGGGAATACCGTACAAATGACAGAGTCGAACAAAATGGCTGTCGAATTGCAAGGCTCAGTCGCCGGAAGTGATTTCGAAACGGAAATGTAAGCTCCATTGTTGATCATTTCCGTTAGTGAGAAAAGTCATATTTGCTTTCATCGCTTAACTTTTAAGTGCATATTTTTTTTAGATATCTGAGCTGTTGTTGTGTGGCCGTGGCCTCTGAAACGAAACTGATATTTATTTTTTAAACAGATGATTACAACATTAACTTTTATACAGCCAATATCGGAAATTTAGAGGGTTTTTTTTTTAAATATACACTGTATATAACTTACCGTTATATGCATAAAAGATATCTTTTTTAGCTGTAACGCTTGTATTAATTCCTGACCACTGACACTCATTTTCTTCTCAATTTGTTATGCATTTCTATTCTAAAATCATTTCTGGGGTAAAAATAAAATTTAACTTCTACTTCGAGCCCCAGTTGCATTGTGGGTAACGTGTTGGAACTGCGACATCGTAATAAGCGAATTCGTTCTCCAATCACGCTATTACGTTCACTTTCAGATTAATACCCTTCAGAAAGGTATGAAACCACTTTTTTCCCTCGGCTGGGGGTTAAATAGTGACACTGTTGTTCTTCTACAAAGGTGAATTTGGTGTTAAATAACCCATGGAGGATATGATTTGCCATTAAACAAAGAAAACGAACCAAAAATCATTATCAATTAATTTTTAGTATAGATTCTAAGGTTGTCTTTGGTAAAACTAAAGGAAACTTTTGTTAAAGTTTTGAGTAATTATTTGTATTTAAGGGACGTTTTATTCATTCTAATCATTTATTTTTTACGGGTTACTGACGTATTTACACAGAATGTCGTGCACGGAATATGGCTGCGGGTTCATTCAAAGATTTCAGACACCCTCAAAAAATCCTGAAAATTAATGGATACTTAATTATTTTCTACTCTCAGAGTAGTATTAAGCTATTCCTTGATTTGTGTTTCTAAAGTTTTTTCTTTATGTTTGTTTTGGTCCATTTGCTTAACAGCATATCCAATTTGATTTATTTGTAGATATTTGATTGCAATTATAACAATATTTTCAATGTTCCATTCTATTTTTATAGCACTTTTTGATTTGTCTAAAATGCATGCAGTTTTATGGTATCAAGTGTTCCTATCTAATGTGAATAAATTCAAACAAATCAATTTGACCCATCGATGGGACCCTAATAGGTACTATTATTCCGGGTCAGAGTGGACCCAAATGCAATGGCAACAAAAGAGTACTTTACACGCCTTAGATCTCCAGAATTGGAGCCTCATCATTAGATGCCGTTTAGTGTCATACCAAAGACACAAACATGTGGGGGCGTCTTACTCCTCTGCAGAGGGTACAGTTAGTATATATAACCCTCGCTGATAGAGTGGACGTTTTGTAAGCTGAGTGACTGTCAAGTGCGTAAAGGAAACGAGAGTCATTTGCTTCTCATAATGATTAACAAGATGGTTTTATGGTTTGGTTTGGTTTGGTTTTATGGCATATCAACCTTTGTAGGTTATTTAACGCCAAATCCATTTTTATGTAAATAATCAGTTCTATTTAAAACAATTCGGTTTAGCATGAGTACACAGTTTAATTGTCAAAGACATTTCTACTTCAAACTATTCAGTTACATATAACAATTCAGTTTAGTGTAAGTACAGTTTCAGTGTCAAAATTAGTTCAATTTAAAAGAATTCAGTTTAGCAAAAGCACGCAGTTTTAAATGTAAGTACAGTTTAATTGTAAAAAAACATTTTTTATTTCGAGCTATTCAGTTTACTCAAGCAATTCTACTTAAGCTAATTCAGTTTTGTAAAAGTACAGATTTTGTTTACACACTGTTAAATGTCAGCACAGTTCTATGTTAAACAATTTAGTTTAGTGTAAATACAGTTTCAATGTCAAAAAACAGTTGCAGTTATATGTAACAATTCAGCTAAGTGTAAATACAGTTTTAATGTCGAAAAAACAGTTCTATTTCAAACAATTCAGTTTACTCAAACAATTCAGTTTTGCATAAGTATGCCGTTAGTTCTATTTAACCCATAGATAGGGCCCTATCAGGTGCTACCACTCTGGGCCAGAGTGGACCTGGGAGCAATAGCAATGAAGGGGTACTCTGCATTCCCCAAAATTCCAGCACTGCTGGAACCTCACCATCAGATAGTTTAGTGTCATATCCAGGACACTCGTTGGGGGGGTCTTACCCCTCTGCAGAGGTGCAGTCGGCGTATTCTACAGCCCCAGCCGACAGGGCGAGATTAGCAAGAGTGTGAGTCTATTCTGAGAGACGGACATTCTTTTACAGCAAGGGGAATAGTGAAACATAAAGAGTGAGATACAGATTCACTCTAAACATAAATTTTTGTCGGATATTCTAGTATAGTTTAAAACATTTTAAGGAATGATTCTAAGAATTCCTGAATGTTTTGTGGAAATCAGGGCTAAAATAGCGAAAATTTATCTGTACTGACGGTCGGACATTAGTTGAATTATAACAAAATAATAATCTCATTCTATTGTTGTCCTATAACTGTGTACTATGAATTATTAATAGTAGTTACTTAAAACCATGTAAATACTATCAAATAATTGCTGTTAGATAGGAATACTTTAAACCATTTAACCAGGTGCAAACAAATGATTATTAGTAAATAAGTAAAGTTGGCGACCGAAGTCGGGGGCGACCTGAAGGCTTCCTTTGCAATAGCTACTACACCAAGGTATAGAGGAGGGTGCTACTCCTTTCCCTTGATTGCTCCATTTTACTCTTGATCCATACCTTATAATGCTGAGTGTTAAGCACGGAAGCAACAAGTACCATTTTTGAGTCTTTGGCATAACTCGACCTGGGATTGAACCCCGGTTTCCCGGGTCTTCGGCGAACAATCTAACCGCTAGACTGTGGAACCATATATATTCTTATAAAAATTATTCGTATTAGTAAGGAATTCTTTAGCAAATTATTTGTATTATAAACAAATAAAAAAGAGTGTTAAAAATAATTGAAATAAGACGTTGAAAGTGTAAATGTTTATAATTACAATCTAACTAGATACAAATGAATAAAATTTTGACATAAATAACCCATTAAGAGTTGTTATGCCGTTAAAGAAATTAACCAATCCAAACCAGCATATATTTTATAGTTATTTATTCATCTTTTTTATTTTTTTTTATTTTACGAAAAGATCAAATTTTAACTTGTTTCAATGTTAATTCATTACTCGTAATCAAAAATCCAATAATTCCATGACTAATAAAATTGTCCGGGTTCTATGTTTGGCCTTTAAAGGAATTTCTAAGGATTATAAAGATTACTTGCAAGTCCTCTTTTTTTCTCGATAAGTTACATATAACTTTGTGATTACCGCATAATTATTGACTTCATCGAAGAGGTGATTTACTCCAACGGCATTAGTGCAAAGGAAACGATGTCCAAGCTGGAATTCGAACTCGTTTTGCTGAATCTGTTTTCGGTTCTTTAAATAGTTAGATCAACTCGTCTGCTCATATTATAAATACGTAAAAAATCAAGACGATTACGTTCCTTCTTTTTAAATAACATTCCGGTTGCTTATGCAAAGCTTTTCTTGTCTTTTAAATACGCGGCTTAGAAAATATCTTTAAAAAAAAACCTTTGGAGAGAAAGAGCTGTAACTTGAATATGTGTCTTTCTTTCTTTCTTTCTTTTTTTTTTTTTTTTTTTTTTTTTTTTGGTCCTTTCTAAAATGGTACCTCAATATGGCCTACAGCAGAATTGAACACTATACCGCCATACTCTTCAAACTACTACACTTCTCTCTTGATTATCAGTCAGGAAGATTACTTAGATTATCAGAGATCTTCATTTTTATTCATTTATTTATTTATTTATTCTGGGGGTTTTTGTTTTGTTTTTATTTTTGTTTTTTTGTTTTTGTTTCTGTTTTTAGTTTGTTTTTATTTTTTGTCCTGCTCTAAAGAGTTTATTTATATTTACTCAGGGACATTTTTTTCCACTGTTTTTTAATGTATTCAGTTTCAACTTGGGAGACACACAAAACGATTCCTTGGCAAAGGCAGCTGGTTTGGCCATATCAACATGGTGTTCACGAAACAACTGTATTTCTTTGTATTCCACGCGCAAATAGGAATGGGGAAATAGGGGTTAGACATTTTTCTTTTCTTCCTTTTTGTCTTTTTTTTTTATTTAATATTGGTTTTCTTTTCGGTAAGGTAATGTAACTTTACATCATCATCATTATTATTATTTTCACCAAGCGATTTTCTCTTTTCTTTTCTTTTTTTTTTTTACACCAGTAACAAGTAGTGGTTTTCTCTGGGGTCCCAATGACAGCAAGTCTCCTTAGCAACCCCAGGACTCTTCTCAGTATTTTAGTGGATCACAGCAGAGCTTTGATCTAAAGAGCCTCAATTTTTCGTAGGATTTCTTGTCCCAACATCTTCTCTTCGGGTTCTTGGGGAGTGTACCAAGTGTTCCAACTACCACAGGTATCACTGTCACTTTTGTATACCCCAACTTTGTTTTTATCTCTCTAGCAAGGTCCAGATATTTCTCGAGATTTTTACTTTTCTTTGATCGGGTGAAACGGCGAAATCTACTTTTTTGTGGAGGAAGTTCTTATAATTCCAATGAATTTTGTGAGTTCTATTTTCCAGAACAGATTTTAATTTGTTCATATATCATTTTTGTGTGTGTGTGTGTGTGTGTGTGTGTGTGTGTGTGTGTGTGTGTGTGTGTTCATTGAGAGTTTTTCACATCAGTTATAGCTGATGGTTATTCACTGGAGACTGAGTGACAGCAAGTCTCCTCAAGCCTCCAAGACTCTTAGTATTCTGTCCGTTCTCAATAGTGTCGCAGTTTGGATGGTCTCCACTCGACCTCCAACCTCCAAGTCCTCCAGTCCCTTTAATAATCCTTTAGTTACTGTACCAAAAGCACCAATTACGATTGGTACAATTGTCTCCTTTTAGTTTTTTCAATTCTTTAGCAAGGTCTGAGTACTTATCCTTCTTTTCACATTCTTTCAGTTTTATTCTGTGGTCAGCCGGGACAGCAAAGTTGACAATTTTGCAAATTCTCTTTTGTTGTTGTTGTTGTTGATTATGATAAGGTCTGGTCTTCTGGCCGAGATTAGGTGATCAGTTTGTATGTCAAAGTCCCATAGGAGTTTATGTGTGTCATTCTCCAGGACAGATGCAGGGGTGTGCATATACCTTTTATTTGTATGGCCAAATTTAAATTTCTTGCACATTTCTCAGTGCATCATCTTACCCACCCAGTCGTGTCTAGTCTTATACTCCTTCTGTGCTAATTTGTTGCATTCGCTTATTATGTGATTAATGGTTTCGTCTCGATCACCACATAACCGACAGTTGTTATTTTGTTGCGTCTAATCTATTCTCGTTTGATTGGTTCTTATGGCGTTGTTTTGTGCTGCTATTAGAAGAGACTCTGTTTCTCTCTTAAAGTTTCCTTTTCTTAGCCACGTCCAGGTTTTCTCGTGTGATATGCTGTTTATTAGCTGTTTAAAACGTACATAGAGTTGTTTTCTTCCCATTTTTGTTTCTTAGTTATTGTCATTCTGCTATCCATCGTGTTATCAGTATCGTTTCTGATGGCTGTAATCAGTCCTTATTCGTGTTTTTCTATGTAGTCTTCAAGTTGTTGTATCGATGCGTCAACGCTGTCTTCAGTGCTGGCAAGTCTTCTTCCTCCCTCTTTTCTTGATACATATTGTCTGTCAACGTCGTTTTTTCTTGATACATATAGTCTGTCTATAATTATTATTATTATTATTATAAAATTCTTTACAAGTTTTCACATCTGCACAAACGGATTGACTTCATCAAAGTCTGAACATATATATATATATATATATACTGTTTAAAATTAAATTCGCCTGGTCTGACTTATGATACCATTTGCGATTTTGAAAAACTGACAGTTATATGCTCTGTGTAGTGAATTATTCTTAGAATAGTCCCTTCAGTTATGCGTTCTGCGACTCTTTTTTTTTCTTCGCTTTTTTACCTTAAGTTGTTAGCTTATTATACGTCTCTCAGTAGGAATTTGCTCTCATGTCTACATTTTGAAACTAGTTTGTTCCCTTTACTCAGCAAATCATTTTTGTTGTATATTCCATTATACAAAATTAATATTATATCATGCTACACAATACACTTACACACTCACGCACACTTTCTCGTATATATATATATATATGTGTGTGTATATATATGTATGTGTGTATATATATATATATGTATGTATGTGTATATATATATATATATATATGTATGTGTGTGTATATATATATATATATGTATGTGTATATATATATATGTCCGTGTATATATATATATATATGTGTATATATATATATATATATATATATATATATATTGATATTGATATTGATATCTTGTATTTAATTTTGTGCACGAGTGAGTGTTGAGAAAAGACCCCATGGGCTTTTTCCTTTTCACTTGCCATTCTTCCATTCAGATTTTCTTTCACTGTCAAGGTCATCTAGCAACTGCAATAACAAACAAAGCCGACATTTTTTTTCCTCTCTTAGCCAGGAAGAAACCAATCTTGGAAGCGAACATGAGATTACGTGATAACAAAAAGAGCCAAACACTTCCTTTGCGATCAACGGACCTCCGTAGTCGCTAACGCCTTCTACCCCCTACTTACACAAAAAAAGACATTCGTTTAAGAGCACTGCGAAAAGGATTAGTTACATCCAGTTTGACAAAGCTTCTCCATCACTGGCAAATTTCAACTAAAGTAGAACGTGAAAAATTCTTACGCACTGTCCATTAAAAAAAAGCTTTGGCATTGACAGTGACTACTGAAATTAACTTTACTAATCATTGTAACTGCGTACGATGTCAATCTAGTCGAACTCTCACACTATCGACATACAAGTAGAACAATGGTTACTGTTACAGAAAATGAATTTGGACAAAGCTGCTTTCGTTTCACCACATGCTAATTCCTTGGGAAAGGCATGAATCCATCTCTCCTTCCCCACGCTAGCTGTTGAGCAGAACTCCAAACCCTGCAGTCATGGCAAGATTTAATATATATATATATACATATATATATATATATATATATATATATATGTATGTAAATATGTTATATATATATATGTTATTTATATATATTTATATGTATGTAAATATATATATATATATATATATATATTTACATACATATATATATATATATATTTACATACATATATATATATATATATATATATATATATATTTACATACATATATATAATTAAATTATGGGTATATATATATATATGTGTGTGTGTGTGTCTATGTGTCTGTGTGTGTAAATATTGAAATGAATTGGTCTGCAAATGAATTTGAATTTAGTATTTTAGGTTTTTATATCATATACATATATGAGATCTACAAGTGTTTAAGACTTCATGATCCTCCTCAGGAAACTAATAACTAATATATATATATATATATATATATATATATATATATATATATATATATATATATTATATTAACCTTGAATTCAGAGCTATTATTTAGATAGATAGATAGATAGATAGATAGATAGATAGATAGATAGATAGATAGATAGATAGATAGATATACGTGTATCTATGTGGCATTGTATTAACTTCGTATCTAAATGCAAAAAACGATTCAAAATAGATATATGGGTATACATTCATTAGTGCTCTTCGTTTATATATATATATATATATATATATATATATGTGTGTGTGTGTGTGTGTGTGTGTGTGTGTGTGTGTAATGGATAAGAGTATGTTTATATAGTTATATGTATGCATAGAAAATAATCCAACCAATTTTCTTCGTTATTCGCTTGTCTGTCAGTAGAGGTAAATATAATCAAATGGAAGGGAGTCCCACCCAATCTTTTGTAATGAAGACACAAAAACAACGCCTTTTGCGTTGCATTCAAATGTTTCATCTGTGCCAAATCCTTGAACCAATCTGGTTGTTTGGTTGGCTGCCATTTTGTTTATGAAATGAGAAACCAAGAGGCGCCTCGTTACGCCATTTTATAAAAAGAATCGTGTATATGTTTTAAACTTTGAAGAAAATGATTAACCTCGTCAAGATCTGTGGCCATGTTTGTCTATATAAGTTGGGTTTTTTCTTCTTTTTTTTTTCTTTATGTATCGGTTTTTTTAAGTGCCTTACGATGATCTTGAGAAAAGAGAAAGTGAATTTTAGAAAAATCATTTTTTCAAAAATTCAAGAAGAAAGAAAGAAAATCGAGAAAAAAATTACTAAATGAGAAAGAAAGAAAAAAATGACTAAATGAGAAAGAAAGAAAGAAAGAAAGAAGGAAGGAAAGATGAACTAGGAATAAATCTACAAGGTAAAAAAAAGCGAAAAAGGAATAAAACCAGTAAGAAAAAAATAAAACGAAAAGGGTTAAAGAAAGAAAGAAAGAAAGAAAGAAAGAAAGAAAATTATGACGATGCAAAAGAAAAAAATTAAGAGATAATCTAACTTTCTTCATTCAAAACAGTTATTAGATAATACTGTCAGTTTGTAGGATTGTACAATCTTTGTATGACTATTGTTTGTTTATTTTTTCGGACACATTGTTATTTTGCTCCATGAGAGTTTTTCACATCAACGTTGGCTGATGGACTTTCCCTGGAGTTTGAGTGACTGCAAATCTCCTCAGGTCTCCACGACTCATAGCAGTATTTTGGCCGATCTTAACAATGCTGAAGTTTGAATAGTCTCCACTCGTCCTCCTATTTCTAAGTCCTCCAGTCCTTGTACCAATCCTTTGGTGACCGTCACAAGAACACCCATTACAACTGGTACAACCGTCACTTTCATGTTCCACAGTTTTTTTAATTCCCTAGTAAGGTCAAGTTACTTATCCTTCTTTTCACTTTCTTTCAGCAAAGTCCACAATTTTGCAAATTCTCTTGTTGTTATTGTTATTGTTATTGTTGTTGTTGTTGTTGTTGTTATAAGGTCTGGTCGTCTGGCTGAGATTAGGCGATCCGTCTGTATCTCAAAATTCCAGAGAAGTTTGTGTTTCATTCTCCAGGACAGATTCTGGGTTGAGCATATACCATTTGTCCGTATGGTCAAATTTCAATTTCTAGCACTATTCTAAGTGGATCACCTTGCCCGCCCAGTCATATCTAGTCTTATACCCTTTCTATGCTAATTTACTGCATTCGCTTATTATGTGATTGATCGTTTCGTCTCTATCACCACATAACTTACATATTATTATTATGATTATTTTACTCTTTTGAGAGTTTTTCACACTGGCATTAGCTGATGGTTTCTCACTGAACTTTGAGTGACAGCAAATTTCTTTTAGTTTCCAGGACTCTTCTCAGTATTCTGGACAAGCTTATCTCTCTTTTCGCTTTCATTAAGTTTTACTCTGTGGTCAGCTGGAATGACTAAGTCCGCTATTCGTCATGGTCTCTTTTTTACTTTTTTTTTTTTTTTGTCTATCACTAGGTCTAGTCGTCTGGTCGTCTGGCCGAGATTTGATTATTCGTTTGTAACTCAAAATCCCAGAGAAAATTGTGCGTTTCATTTTTCGCGGACGGATTTCGGGTTGTGCATATACCATTTGTTCGCATGGTCAAATTTAACTTTCTTGGAGAATTCCCAGTAGATCATCTTTCCCACCCAGTCGTGACTGGTCTTATACTTCTTTTGGGCTAATTTACTGCATTCGCTTATTATGTGATTGATCGTTTCATCTTTATTTCCTCATAATTTATATCTGCAATTTTGTCGCGTCTTGTCTATTCTTGCTATGACATTGTCCTTATGGCGTTGCTTTGTCCTGCTATCAGAAGAGATTCAGTTTCTCTCTTTAGATTTTCCTTTCTTAGCCACGTCTAAGTTTTCTCATGTGAGATTTCGCTTGTTTGTCGCTTGAAATGTCAATACAGTTGTTTATCTTCCCCTTTTTGTTTTATGGGAGTTTTTGTTTTATTAATGCTTGTGTTGTCTGTATTGTTTCTGGTCACTGTAATCAATCTTCTGCGCTATACCAGACCCAGGAGTTACTTATTATCTGCGCACTTGACACAAATGTGACCAAGTTCTCTTATAGTAATAGAACTCTTAAGCGAGTCAAAAAAAAAGGAAAATATGGAATTTTATTAAGTTTTAACTTAGTTAAAGTCCTCATTAGAGTTACTTTTTTTTTTAGTATAACTAAATTCCGAGCTATTAGCGCGTATTCTTGTATCATGATTTTGTCTGCTTTTGAATAGAAAACCATTTGGATCTTTTACTGATAAAATTAGCCACTTGAATAAGTTGATTCTTGTAATCTTCCTTCTTTTATTCTGACCACTCATTCATTGCTAATTTACGGATTCAAATGACCTTCTAAATATTCTAAATTTTCTTAAATTACTCTATGTACTCAAAGATAAACAAGACAGAATTTTTAAAGAAAACGAAAAATAAAATTCCAATACATAAAATGTTCATGATACAGCAAGACTTTTACGAATATTTACCAACTTTATTTTCTTTTTAAAAATTACTGATAATACAGCGCAGTTCTTGTCTTTTTTTCTTTTCTTTGCTTTTTTATGGGCCATTCTGTCATATCTACGGTGGAATTTCCATCTGGGGGTTGTGTAGTTTTTCTTTTATTATTATTATCATTATTATTAGGGATCAAAAAGAGTCCCCGACTGACAGTTATACAGTAAGCAGAACAATGCAATTACTGACAAAACACTTTTTCAAATCATTTGTCAACTTAAATACGTAAATTGCCAAAAAAGGAAACCCCCTAATTTTTCATGCTTGTCTTTTTATCAATCATCATTGTAAACTACCGAAAGTAGTTATCTCCCTTCGTTAAAGAATTTTAGTTCTGGCAATTAAAATGCCTATATTTTCCAACTTACAAAATTACTACACACAAATATATATATGTATATATATAGGTTAATGTAAACACTTTTGTCCAAACGCCTAAACTGTGTGAAAACTTTTTAGCACTTATTTAACATTGTAAAATTTTTAAGATTATATATATATACATGTTAAAATGATGATAATGTTATATATATATATATATATATATATATATATATATATATATATATAAATAGTTAAATGGCTAACTATATATAGAGATAAAAAGTGTCCAATATTGGTGACAAGCATATTTAGATTTAAGTTTGTATATGTACACACACACGCACACACACACACACACATATATATATATATATATATATGTGTGTGTGTGTGTGTGTGTGTGTGTGTGTGTGTGTGTGTGTGTGTGTGTGTATATATATATATATATACATGTGTGCGTGTGTTTTGCGCAAGAAGTTGCTAAAAATGTGCGAGAATTTTTTAAAGTACTTTATGCCGTTATTTCCCAATATGAAAATTCTAACACACACACACACATATATATATATATATATATATATATATATATATATATATACTGTTTTATATCTGTGTTGTTTTTGTTGTTTGTTTTTTAGTCTGTTTTTATCATTATTATTTTATTTTTTTTTTGTGGGGTGTAAATAGAATTTACTTATTTCGCAAGGATTTGGTTTTATTCTGAAAACTTTATAAACTGAATATGTTAGTTTCTGTCTTGTGCAGTTAGTTTCTACAATTTGTAAACTTACCAGTTTTGAAGTATTCTAGGCCATATGAACATGAAGATTCAAGGCAAACAAACCACCTCTACTTGACTGAGGGGAGGTGTCCTCGTGGTGTAATGGTTAAAACGATGTACTGTGGAATCATAGTACGCGAGTTCGTACTCCAGTCGCGCTATTACGTTCACTTTCGGGCAAATACTCTTGGGAAAGGTATGAACGCCCTTATCCTCCCAGCTATTGGTTAAATAGTACCACAACTGTTCTTCTAGGAGAATAGATTTGGCATTAAATAACCTACAAAGGTTGATATGCCATTAAACAAAGAAACCAAACCATCTACTTGACAGATAAATGCAACACAATATTCAAACCCATATATTTCTCTAATTTGAGCTTTTGCTTTACCTAGCCTCTTAAACAGTTCAAAAAATTGAGTGCTTGATTCGCGAACTATTGAAAACTAGCGTAAATTTTATCAAACAAATGCCTAATTTAACTATTGAATTTTCAAAATGTTCAAGAAATTTCGTATAAGATTCCGTTACGTGACATTTGTTATTTCATAATTCTTTAGTGTGGAAGCATATTCTATTGTTTGGGAAGAATCATGATCCAGAAGTGACTACCTTTCCTTTAAAACTTACTCATTATTTTATCATAGACATTCAATATGGAAACCTAACTTGCTTTGTTTTTACTAAATAAAATGAAAATAATAGACAACAACGTCATAAAACAAAATAAAACGATTAAGTCAAATGTTTTCACCTGAAATAATAGACAATATTTTCTCGCTCGGTGTATGTTTGCCAAATGTTTTGACTGAAAAATCACTTGTAGAATAGTTTAAGTGAAAGAGAGAGCATGCCACCCTCTTAAACGGTAATGAATCGAAATGATACATAAAATAGAAGCTTAAACAGCCTGTTCAAAGAAATTCATTAATAAATTTTAGCTGGATCTACGAAAATATTACTCTGCACTGATTCGGACTCGTGTTCTCATCTAGATTGTTCATATAGAACCACGACATTTCAACTGGAGGGTATAATGTTGCAAATATAACAACAATATAATATTGTGACAATAAAAAAATTGCTCTCTCAGTAAAGGTTAGAATACGCCATTGGCCTAATGAGTAGAGTGTTTGCCAATGGTCCAGGAGATCAGGGTTCAATCTGCTAGTCATACCAAAGTCTCAAAAAATGGTACTTGATGCTGCCTTGCTTAAAACACAGCATTATAAGGTACGGATCAAGGGTAAAGTGGAGTAATCCTGAGAATGAAGTAGCGCCCTCTCCTACACCTCGGTGTAGTAGCTAGGAAAAAGGGAGCCTTCGGGTCACCTTCGACTAAGGTCGCCAACTTTACTTATACCTTGTAGAGGGGTAAAAACACCCCACATAAAATAGGTGTCCTAGGTACGACACTAAACTGCATCTGATGGTGAGGCTCTAGTTTTAGAGTTCTGGGAAGCGTGGTGTTACTCCTTCATTGCCATTACACCCAGGTTAACTCTGCTCTAGATTAGTAGTAGCTATTAGGTTCCTGTCTATTGGTCAAATACGTCTGTTTAATATTATTCGAATTCGATTGGACCGTGTGCCAAAATACTCTTAAGAAACAATTACTCAAAACATGTAAATATGAATGTACAATGAACACGATTCCATGATTTTCTAACCGCTAGGCATAAAATAACTCCCGACAGGTTGATATGCCGTTAAAATCAATCAATCAAAAAATCAAAATGAAAATCATAAAAGCAAATATGTTAAGGATACTAGTTCAAGTAGATCGGGGAATAATGATATATTTAAGCAAGATTTCTTAATGAAAAAATCAAGTTTTCGCGAAATGAATAAATTCGTTTATTTTTTTAAATTTTTTGTAAGTATTCATTTCTTTCTTCTATTCCTTCTTCTTCTTCTTCTTCTTCTTCCTATTATTATTATTATTATTATTATTAAGCAATTTTATGTTCCTGCTGGAATGTGTTGTTTGACTTTTTCGGCCGAGTGGCAAAAACAACACTTTTCCCTCCTTGCCATCTGCTTTTCCAACATCCTCTTTCTTCTCCTTTTTCTTTGCCGCCTTTTTTTTCGCCTTAGGAATTTTTGTCGTCTGCCAATTGATAATTTCATCTGATGCCGCTATCAATGTTGTCGTTAAATGTTAAGCCAGGGTGTTTTATTTTATTTCAGATTGCAATTACTGGTCATTTTTGAACGAAACTCGACAATCGTTAAACTAAAATTAAAAACATGGTAACGTCTCTCATTGTAATCGGTTACGACCGCTTATTTGCATTTCAAAATGGCACGAGTTTGACAACCTCCAAATATTAACCTTCCCTCTCATCTCACTAATATCCCATTAACAATTTGAAAATAGATTTACATAACCTATTGAGTGAAACAATGACGAATTATTTTAAAACATAAACTGATACAAATAAACTGAAGACTTTTTTCTAACCACTCTTATTTTTTGACATCTGCATTAATGGTTTCACATCTTAGAAATCAAATATTGTACATCTTAAACATTAAATATGATATAGTCTGGTAGTAATTTGAAAGTGACAAATGCAATGAAACCTTTTTGCGAATTATCTCCTTTTATCTAAATGAATGCCAAATTTTGTTTTTAAATTACCTAATAGATATATTCGCCAATGGCCCGGGAGATCTGGTTTCAATCCAAGGTTGAGTCATACCAAAGACTCAAAAAATGGTACTTGATGCATCCTTGCTTAACACTCAGCATTATAAGGTAAGGATCAAGGGTAAAGTGGAGAAATCCAGAGAAAGGAGTTGTGCCCTCCCCTATACCTTGGTGTAGTAGCTATTGAAAAGGGAGACTTCGGGTCATCCTCGACTACGGTCGCCAACTTAACTGATTAGATATATGCATGACGTAACGATATATGCATCTATGTTTATGTCAATTCAAGCATTTTTTCTACACGCAAATACGCACAGATTTATTTCAAAACATGTATCCACAATGACAGATGTGAGTACGTATTAGATTTTGGTTCGGTTCGATTCGGGTTCATTGTTTAATGGCATATGAATCTACGTCGCTTATTCAAAGCTAAAGCTATCTTCATAGAAGAACAATAATTGTACTATTCAACCCATAACAAGGAAGATAATCGAGTTCATTCATTTCCCTAGGGAATTAGTTCAAAAGTGATCGTATTAGTGCTACTGGATTTCGAACACGCATACTACGATGTTACAGTCCAGAACGACTGCCACGACACCACGGCGAATCTTTCCAGTATCAGATTTTTCCTTGTGTATGTTTGCATATGCATCAGAGTCATGCCCGTGTGTGTGTGTGTGTTTAGAGGGTTTGCTAATCAAAGAAATGCGTTTGTACGTATGTGTCTATTAAAAGAATACATGTGTACATGTTTGAGATACTCAGATCCTATGCAGAAGTACCAACCTATACGTAAATAACACAATCGTTTTTAAGAGTACTTTACGTGTATATATATATATATATATATAAAGTAAGTTGGCCGACCGTAGTCGAGGGTAAGCTTCTTTAATAGCTACTACACCGAGGTGTAGCGGAGAGAGTTATCCCTTCCTTATATTGTTCCACTTACCCTTGATCTGTACCTTATAATGCTGGGGGTTAAGCAAGGCAGCATCAAGTGCCATATTTAGTATGTCTCGACCTGGGATTGAATCTCGGTCTCCCGGACCATTGATGAACACTATATATATATATATATATATACACAATTGAGACAAAAAAGAATTCTTTTAAATTCGGTAAATCCATGATAAATTTATTTCGATCCCAAGGTGTTATCGGGACCTCCTGAAATGGAAAAAAGTTACATATGTAAGCGTTTTTCAATATGAAAACATATTGTAAATTATGTCAAAAATCGGAACCCAAATAAAATTGATGACCTCGAGTTAGCACTAAGATATATCCATATAGTAAGTAAAGTTGACGACTGTTGTCGAAGGCGACCCTAAGGTTCCCTTTTCAATAGCTACTACACCGAGTTGTAGGACAGTGCGCTACTCTTTTCCTTGCATTGCTCCATTTTACCATTGATTCTTACTTTATGATTTCTGGATGTTCAGCAAGGAAGCGTCAAGTACCATTTTTTGACTCTTTGGTATGACTCGACCCGGAATTCAACCCTGGTTTCTCGGGGCATTGGTGAACTCTCTACCTACTAGCTCAATACACACACACACACACACACACACACACATATATATATATATATATATATATATATATTCTAGAATAAAAAATTCGGTCACGACCGAATTTTGGTTTTTTCTTGAAAGAATATTTTTTCTGTGATATCATTTACATTGAGCTCTTTACCAGGAATATTTAAATATTCGAATATTTGAATAATTTAATTGTCCTGACGAAATTGTTCCCTACTCCTGATTTACTGGATTAAGAATACCTTTATATATATATATATATATATATATATATATATATGTTCACTTTTGGACTAATCCTATTTACCAACCCCTCCGCTCGGGCAGGATATAACACAAGGTCAATTTTTAAGCGGAGTTTAACAGGTTTGAATTCAAAGTTTTCCTTCTCCTAGACTAGTTGCCTCACCAATGCTGAAGAACCTAGCCTGTCCTACTATTTACCCATAGCTGGAGGGAGAATCATTGGATTCATACCTTTCCCAAGGGTATTAGTGTTATAATACCCTTTGTTAAGATATGAACACTCATACTCCTAGGTATGCTTTGAATAGTACTGCTGGTATCAAATAAACACACAAGGGTTTATACCATAAAACAAAGAAACCGAAAACGATATTCAGATAAGCTATCGTATTCAATTATTCTTTTATGGTTATTCACCGAAAAGCTGTCTACATATTTCACAATAAACATGTTTTACTACAAATTCAATTTAAACAAACTCGAAAATTTAATGAAACTTACCCGATATAATTAGATAGACTTTTATTAAAAGAATATTTTGCAGATAAATGTACCTAGCCAAGCCTTCTGCCACGGGCAGAATGCGATATAAGATCAGTTGTTTTTTTTTAAGGGGACCACATCTGGTTTGAATTCAGACTTTTCCTTCTCCTAAACTGGTTGCCTTACTAAACCTGAAGAATCTTAATTTCTCCTGATATTTACCTATCGGGGTACAAGAGATAGATTCATGCCTTTCTCTGGGACATTTGTGCGAAATGAGACGCAAACAATCTTGTCCTAGATTTGAACTCTGGAAATACGAAAAATATTAAAAAGACTTGAGCGTCTTTACTTGAAGATCATAAAAAAGAAGCGGTCCGTGGTATTTAGCAGAACTTGTCTATATATATAAATATATATATATATATATATATATATATATGTGTGTGTGTGTGTGTGTGTGTGTGTGTGTGTGTGTGTGTGTGTGTGTGTGTGTGTGTGTGATGTGAGCACCACAGTAAAAACCAAGGAAATTACTTGGCACCCTTGAGGTAGAGAAATATGAAGTTGACAATCTACTGAGTATCAAATGCGTGAAACTCGATGTCGGAGAAAATAAATTTTATGGAGTTGTTAAAACTTCATAAAATGTATTTTCTGCAGAAGAAGATAACCATCCAAGAGACAAAGAAGAAGACATTAATCTAGAAGAGAAGAATAAGACATATATTTCACTTTAATACTTCAAACAAACATTTAAAAAAAGTAGCTTGACTTTAACAAATGATAATTCAATTATAGAACATAAGAGCATCTTTATATTATTTACATGCATAAATACTTAGTGGAAACTATAATGATAAAAATTACTTTGTGGAGGTTGTCAGACAGTACGGTGCTCCATAAGGGAAACAATCACTGCTTCTCACGGCTTATTGTTAACAACACTCGCTTACACATCTTGCATGATCCATACACATTGCACTTCTTTCTTTGTAACCTCTGGCTTAGTTAACGCCATTTGTCTATCGTAGTCACAAATTCACCAACACCATCACAGTTTACGCTACAATCTATTGAATGCTTATTGTTGATCACTCATTTTCACCTCGTTTGCTATACCACAAAAATGGCCTGATTTTTTGTTTTAGCTATCTATATTTATTTGTGAATCGCCATCTTTTCTTCGAGAGCTCATTTTCTAGTGACTTCATCAAAAAATTTTTTAAACTACTGTAATTTTATGTAATAATTCTTTATCTTTTTTCTTTCTTTTTACTGATGTTTGTTTTTTGTTTTTTGTTGTTTTTTTGTTTTTTTCATTTGTTTTTTCTTTTTTCTTAACTGTGTTTGTTTTATTTCATTTGTTTTAATCTTGGGACGCATTTATTTATTTATTCATTTATTCTTTATTTTCATTGTTATTTTGTTTTGTTTTTCTTTTGTTTTTGATTTTGGGTTTTTTTCCGTCTTATTTTTGTTTTTTGGGGGTGGATTTTTTGGGGTTTTTG
>CAUZXS010006556.1:75000-95000 GCA_963585895.1 Sepioteuthis lessoniana
CTCAAAAATTTCTGTTGGATTCGAACCCTGAAATAAAACAGAAGCTGTGTTCGTGGAAAAGGCTCAAAGAAAGAACTTTTTTTAACGTGAAAAATTTATCAAGATGGAACAATAAATACCTAAATATAACGAGTAATTATGTGAATACTAATTATCCCAATCACTACTTCTACTTTTCCCAGTCAGATTGGAAAAATGTGATTAAAAAGAAAGTTTTGCGATGAAACGTTGAAAATATAGATAGTTCTGATTGTAATCAGACATTTACAAATAAATCAAATTTTGGCCTTAAAAACCCGTAATGAGTTGATGAGCTGTTAAACAAATAAATCAAATGACTGTGGCGTGATGGTTTGCAAGACAGACTCCCAAATCAGTTGCTATAGAATAGTGGGTTCACTCTTTAATAGATGTCTCATAGTTGCGACCTTGTGTGACTTGTGTAATGTAATGCTTACCAAACTTGACGAGCAAACCTTCACGAGTGAGTTCAAGACTCATTAGATGCCCTATTCATACTGCCTTGTGCCACATCTAATTCAGAAAGGTTAGTAAACAATTAAATCATGTTGAAAGCACTGGTCCTCGTTAGATCAATGAAATTAAGAAGCAGTTAGCCTGCTTAGTATTTAAATGGCTGACCATTCAGCAAAACATTTCGCTAACGTTTAGAATATACAAGCCACAAAATACTATTACAATTGATAAAGACAATATTACCTATGTATACTTCAAATGCATTTGGATGGCAAAAAAAGCCCCCATTACACACTAAGCTTCAGATCCCCTATAAGACAGGCCTATCACTGGTTCCTTGGTATGGTCCATACATTTCTCCAGTATTTCATTCTATTTTTTTGTTGAGTGTTTAAATGTTGACATCAACTGTGAGATCTTGGATTAAGATTATTCGATTTCGTCATCTGGTTTCAAGTGGGTGAAATTTTTGAATTTTACCGTCTCATAGTGGACCGGTCGGTTGGGGATGTAGAATAAACCGATTGCATCTCTACTGAGGGGTAAGACTTCCACAACAAGTGACCTGACTATGACACTAAACAACATGATGGTGAGGCTCCAGTAACGCTGGTGCTTTGGGGAATTCGGAGTACCATTTCATTCCCATTGCTCCCAAGTCCACTCTTTCCCAGAGTAGTAATATCTGATAGAGACCTATTTATGGGTCAAACATAACTGTTTGACATTTAAAATGTGTACTTGGACATTTAAACTGTGTGCAAACAAATGACTTATGCTAAACTGAATTGCTTGAAATAGAACCGTTTAATCATCTAACTGAGTATAAACAAATGACTGATGTTTAATTGAATTGTTACTGATACATAGCCATACTTGGAACCATTGACATTCTAAACTGAATTGTTTGAAATAGAACTGTTTGATAATTTAACCGTATGTAAACAAATGATTGATGTTTAATTGAATTGTTAGTGATACGTAGCAATACTTGGAACTATTTAACTTTGTTGACATGCTAAACTGAATTGTTTGAAATAGAATTGTTTGATCATTTAACTGTGTGTAAACTATTTAACTTTGTTGACTTATGTTTACAAATCATATATTCCTAATATATATGAATAAACTGGATTTGGCATTAAATAACCAACAATGGTTGATATGCCATAAAACCAAACTAAACCAAACCAAACCGTCCAATGGTCATACAATTCTATTATCTATCTCTCAAAAGATCCAGAAATCTCGCCTTCTTTTCTCTTTCTAT
The DNA here is from genome assembly GCA_963585895.1 of Sepioteuthis lessoniana. Classification (NCBI taxonomy): domain Eukaryota; kingdom Metazoa; phylum Mollusca; class Cephalopoda; order Myopsida; family Loliginidae; genus Sepioteuthis; species Sepioteuthis lessoniana. The sequence continues at coordinate 76,748 of CAUZXS010006556.1, forward strand.
CAAACTTATTGACAAATTTGGCTTCATTCTATACAAGATAAAAGAAGGAACTTTGAAGGGAGGAACCTTTGCTGGCACTAATGGGCAGGTATGATTGGCCTCACTTGAAAACCAGTTTACGAAAATATGACATCCACTAATACTGGTACAAGGCCATTATTTTTGGATACCCAGTTCGAGTCCAATATAGCAATGGAGAGCGGAACTATGGCATTAACCATCGTTCAGTACCAATCCTCATGAAAGAAAGAAAGAAAGAAAGAAAGAAACCTACAAGGTAAAAAAGTTTAAAAGAAAGAAAACAAGCAAGAAAAAGCAACAAAGAACAAAAAGGCTTTAAAGAAAGAAAGAAAGAAAGAAAGAAAGAAAGAATCATGTATAAAAGATAAAATTGATGGCTGGGACGAAAAAGGGAGAAAGAAAACCGGTGTCAAAATGGTTAAATAAATATATGTTCGTTTACTAAAAAACAAAATGGTGTATAATTAATCATTTCGAGAAAACTAAGATTGACAACGAGGCTGAAGGTGAAGGTTATCAGAAGAGTTTTTGTCTCCTTCTCTGAGTTCGTTTTCAGAAGTCTGCCTTCGGGGACACTGGCTGGGTGCTAAGGGGTTGGAGATAAATTGAGGTTAGCAACTTCTAAGCGGCAAAATAAACACAGATTGTTGTTCTGCTCGCCCAGGATGAAAGAACTCCGAATTCACTACGTAATTGTAAATTTTAGAAACACTCGCATCAACACAATCCTACCGAGAGGTTTTACGAGCCTGAAGAAGAGACCGAGGTTTACGGGATCCTTTCGTATTGTATTAGTTTGTATCGGGGAAAAGACGCTGGGGGAACGGAGGAGCAGTGATGGACATAATAAACTAAAATACGATAAAAATTATCAATTAGTCCAAGAAAATCTGTCATTTCCGCAAAGAAAAAATTTAAACATTCTAAAGATGCTAGCATAATTCCTGTCATAGATGATGATGATGATAATATTTAGATCACATCTCAGAAATCAAGACGTAATATCCATCTACCTTATGGATTTCTTCAATTAATGTAGTGTTTGATATTATTATCGATCTTCTCTAATAAAGGGAATTTAGTTTCTTTCTCATATATATATATATATATATGATGGGGAAAATCCGACGTTATGTAAATATGAAAATATGAAAAAACTTTATTAAAAGCAATATCAAAAAAAAAGTTTAACGTTGCCATATTATTCATACAGAAATAAATACATTCTTTGAATATATTGTTTTTTCATGTGTGTGTGTGTGTGTGTGTGTGCGTATAAAGTCACTTTTATTTTATATATTAGTAGATATTTTTTAAAGTGGGCTGAGACTTTGTGTATATGTATTAATCTTATTCATCGTACGCGTTATGTAAATAAGTACGTGAGGTTTTCTTAGCCATCGCTATCATAGATTTTAAAAGGATGTGAATGCACAAATCATTGTATGGAAGATTATGTCTTTTAGATCTTCCTGCCTCGATATATACATTAGTGTACTTTATTGACAAGTTTCATGTTTTTCCATTCTCATGCACTTTTTTTTGTGGGTGCTAAAAACATTCTACCAAATTGGCCTTCACCAACATGCTCTTTCAAAATGAACACCTGCCATACTTTCCTATAATCACATTAGTACTATCAGAGATAGCGGAAATCTCTTGTAAAATCATTTTTGTAGTCTGGAAACAATTTTCTTTCTTAATAAATTAATTGTCTTTGCTTTTTTTTTTTTTTTTTTTTTTTTTGCTTTTACGCCATTTCGGCTCACGAAATGTTTCATAAAACTCACTATAATACATCTGATTGTTTGGATGTCTGCTAATAAAAATAAAAGATTTTAGCGAATAACTTTGGTTGATTCCTATTCAGAAGAAATTCTCCTTGTCTAGGAAATAGTCAGATTGAAAATTAATTGATTTTTTTAAAAGGATGAGACGGGGTCCTGTCTACAACATAAATACAATGGCAAAATGATCTCAACACATCTTATCAGTGGAAATAAATCAAAATGGAATGACATATATTCAGAGGCTATTTAGACGAGGGGAAATTCCCGTGGTGTAGTGGATAACTTACTGGACTACGACATCGTAGTTAGCGAGTTCGAACTTCAGTCAGGCTCGCTTTCGGACTAATACCCTCGAGAAAGGTATGAACCCTCTTATTCTACCCCAGTTATGGTTTTAACAGTACCACTACTGTTATTCTACTAGGATGGATTTGATTTTACATATTCCATAAAAGTTGATATGCCATTAAAAAAAAGAAACCAAACCCCTTCGCCATTGTATTTATGTCGTTGACAACGCTCCACTCTATGTAATCCCATAAAAAAAATCAATTTAAAGTCAGACTCATTCCCTGAGTATATTGATTGATTGATTTTAACGGCATATCAACCCCTCTAGTGTTACATTAGGGCTAGAGGTTATGGAATCGCATTCAATATACATTCATGTTTACTTTTTTTGTGTAATTATTTTATAAGAGTTTTTTTTTCTTTTTTTTTTTTTGCTTTCTCTTATTTTTTGCACACGATCTTATCGAATATGAAAAATCTTTAAAAGATCTACTTGACTCATAGATACTACCACTGTGGGTCAGAGTGGACCTGGGAATAATGTCAATGAAGGGGTAAATCAACACTCCCAAGATTTCCAGAACTGAAGCCTCACCATTATATACAGTTCAGTGTCATATATCCAGGATACCTCATTTTAGAGGCATCATATCGCTCTTTCGTGGGTGGGGGTATGTAGTTAACGTATTCTAAAACACTCCAAAAGAGTGTCTCCAAGTTAAGAACGAGTCCTTTTTAATGGAAAACAAACAAAATTATAAGTAAAAATCTTTTAATTTTTACGAGCAGGACCCCAACCGATCTGAAGTATCCCGACAACTTTTGGATAGTGGAAACACAGACACAGACACACACACACACACATATATATATATAAAGAACGAGATACTTCTTTTTAAAATTGCTTGTCTACTCGGATCTATTTCTTGTTTTCCTTTCTACTTATGAATGTTAATTTTCTCTACTTGATTAAAAAGATAAATTTTTACTGATGGGGGCGTCCTTGCAATAAATTGGCCAGATGAATGGATGTAAAAATAACAAAAGTCAAAACAAAACCAAAAAGCGGTGGGGAAGGGGCTTCCAGTGGATTTTGTGCTCGTGCGTAAACAGGAAAATTAGCTCAATAGAAAAAGGCATACGGACAAATTTAAGGGACTTAGATAAGAAATTCAAGAGCCACATGCACAATCACAACCAAACATTCAGGCACACACACACACACTGAGTACAGAAAGTGGGAGAGAGAGAGAAAAAGAGAGAGAGAAAAAGAGATTATGTGGGCGTAGAAATTTTTTTTTATGATCACATATCTTTCTTTTACCGCATTGTGCGGGGCAGAAGTAATTGGACAGTCAATAACAACAAACATTGTCAAAAGTTAAAAATTCATATCAACATATTATTGACTTCCCTATTACTTCTGTTTTACTTTATATATATATATATGTGTGTGTGTGTGTGTGTGTGTGTGTGTGTGTGTGTGTGTGTGTGTGTGTGTGAATAGTGTTAAGTGTAAATAGTAAGACAGACTGGGTTCTCAACCCTTGGTAAAACAACCAGTCAAGAAAGAAAACTCTGAATTCAAATCAGCAGAACTCCACTTAAAATTGACTTTGTATTGCACCCAGCCCGTGGCGGAGGGGTTGGGTAAATACACTGCGTATGAACCTTACCTATTAACACAAGCCAACACTCTGACATGCGTACGCAGACAGTGCACGAGGATGAAAGTTGATACGTCAAAAGATGACCGAAAACGTTGAAAAGTTTGTCAAAATATCTACTGTCTCCTGGCATACATATACACTACCGATATCAAAATCGACATTATGCGTCAACGTTTCCGTCTGTGTATTTTATATTAGTGTCATTTCTTTTAAACATAACTTCTTCCTTTGTCAATGCACTTGATTTGCCGGTGGATATTAATCACATAGATGGGACATTATATAGTGAAAATTTCGGATAAAAATTTAATTTAAAACTGTCAAGCTGCAAATTTACTGATCCACCCTCATAAATATGAGCAAAGTTGGATAGGGAAAGGGTATAGGATTGTTGTTAGTTAATAGATTGATAAAAACAGAAAGTGGCTTATTCGCACATCGTACGGGCAAGGTTCACTTTATAAGAACCCAAAGAAAAGTTTTGTGTGTGTGTGTGTGTGTGTGTGTGTGTGTGTGTGTGTGTGTGTGTGTGTGTGTGTGTGTGTGTTTTACATACATCCGTCGGATGAGATGAAATGGAAGAAAATCCCTACGGTGCCGTCTGACAAACGAATGTCAACTTGTTTATTCGAATCAAGTGTAAACAGTGACAACATGATAAAAATCTGACGTAAGATGACCCATCGCGTCAAGATTGAATGTCTCGTTTGTGTCTCGAGACAATTCAAAGATGGCGTCATCTGAGGTTAGAAGGAATGAACATAAGATAACGCCAAATTTAATCTATGCCAGAATTATTTTTTGTATACGTGTGCTTTGTTTTATTGATGTTGTTTTTGTTTGCTTGGGGGGGGTATTTTGTTTTGTTTTTCATCGTGAACGAAAGTGACGTTCTTAACTTTTAATCCCAGTTTTGACAATTTAAGCAAATGACTAAGAATTGCCCAACGTATGTTATAAATCAATAGGAATTGTTACCCTTAACAACTTGAGATTTCTATTATAAGGTCGCATAAAAATGAAAATGTTTTCTCATTATTCCATTTGTTATTTAAACGAGAATAATTATCTTTCATTTTTTGATCACTACATTCCAGCCGATGAGTTCTTCGTCCTTCTTATCATTGAATGGCTGGTTGATTAGTTTTAGGTTATATCAACTCTTTCTGGTTCACTTGATACCGAACTTTTTTTTCTATCATTCCTACAATTACAAATAACTAATGAAAATCGTTTGTATTGACTTCCTCTGGATGATATCTCAGAACTTGAGTCTTTAAACGTAGGCTACAGACAACTGAAAGGTTTTATTCCTCATTAAATCACAGAGGCAATGACTAGATGAGTGCTGCAGGTCTATAGGGTGAGACTTCAGGAGTTTATTGCTCGCGAAGAGAAGTTTTGGGATGATTTAGGTTTGATTTGCATCTAACGTATTTCATTCTTTTATTTGTTTATTTTTATATGGTTTGGTTTAGTTTCTTTGTTTAATGACATATTAACCTTTACAGGTTATTTAATGCCAAGTCTATTCTCCTAGAAGAACAGTTGTGGTCCTATTTAACTCATAGCTGGGAGGATAAGGGGGTTCATACGTTTCCCAAGGGTATTTGCCCGAAAGTGAATGTAATAGCGCGACTGGAGTACAAACCCGCTTACTACGATTCCGCAGTCCATCGCTTTAACCATTACACCACGTTTATTTTTATTTAACGTGAATCTTATTAAATAAAGTGATGACAAGAAAACAAAATGGTAAATATTGTTAGATAGCAAAATGAAATTTTGAACAGGATCTATGTTGCCTTTTTCTGTTCACGCTCCAAACCCAAAAGATTATTTGGTCGGAATTATAATGTTGCCGAGAGTTTCATCGCAAAGTCTTAGTTTTTCTGTTTTCTTTTTTTTTTTTTTTTTTTTGTATTTCACGTGAATCTAAATGTTTTCTAATTATTCATTTAATGTAAAAATTTTCACGCATTTGAATAAATGAATTAACCGGTTTCTTTTTTTTTTCTTCTTCTTCTTCTTCTTCTTCTTCTTCTTCTTCTTCTTCTTCTTCTTCTTCTTCTTCTTCTTCTTCTATTTATGTAATTACAATTCATATGCATGAATCATCGTTAATTTTTATTTTTGTTTTTGTTATTGCTGTTCCATTTGGAACTGTTATTATTATTTTTTTTATTATTTTTTTTTTTTTTAATGATTATTCATCCCTTTACATTTTTGCTATGGATACACACAAACATATCTACATACACATGCACATAAATACACACACGCACACACACACACACACACACACACATATATATATATATATATATATATATATATATATATATATATATATATATATATACATGCATCATCACACTAGAAGGGGTTATCCAGCGTTGTCTGGCTGGTGAGAATTCCATCAAATATAAAAGTGCAAGTAAAAAGTGTATTTTATGATATATTTCTTTTAACATAATTAATTTATTTGTTTATTTTTACTCAGAAGTGGATTTTAATAAAAAATCTTCATCTAGATTCGTCCCTTTAGTGAATAAATTTACAAAACAAAATTAATTAGCAATTGATCCATTTATTTAAAAAATACAAACAATTATTATGAACTATTTATACAGTTATTAAGAAAATTGTGTGATTATTAAGAAAATACAGACAATAAGAAATAATCGTGCGATTAAGAAAATGAAATACAAACATTAAATCATTAGCAGTTTTCAACAAACAAAAATTTTTAATGATTCGTCTCGTTCCTTAGTTTTCTCTTCTTTCTTTCTTGTTTATTCTTTCTTCTTTTTATTTTCTACGTAGAAGATAGAATATGAAAAATAGAAATATCAATAATCATCATTTTTTATAATCATTTCTTCTCGTTTTTGGGGGTTTTTTTTAGATCAATATTTATTTATAAACAAAAAAAATAAGGGAACGTTATTTAATTCTTTCTTCTCTTTAGTCTGATTTAACATTCTTTTTAACAATGCGACATCAATGTACAAATTATAGTTTCGGTCTAAATTTGATTTCCAAACTGTGAAAAACAAGGGAGATAATTGTTGTGATGTGTATAAAAACCGGAATTTTTTTCAAAAATATACCCATTACTCGAATCCCGGTAACCAGATTGATTAGAAACTAATTTTCTTTTTCATATGTGTAATAGGTATCAACGAATAAAGTGGACTCAGTGAGCCAATTTTAAATTCTGGATGAGTTCGTTTGAATTTCACGGCGCACTAATAATGCCTTTCTCTTACCAGTTTTGGGTAAATAGGACATATTGGGTTCTGTAGTTTTGGTTAGGCCACCGGTCGAGAAGAATAAGCGATGAATACAAAACCAGAAGATGACATCTCTGAAACTGTCTGATATTGTCTTCAGTATCATTATGGCAATTCCTACGGTGAGACTGTCACTCATTCTCTCCGCCTCAAGCAGAATACGACACAAGTTCATTTTTAAGCGGAGTTTAACAGATTTAAATTTAATCTTCCTTCTTGACCGGTTGCCATACCAAGGATAAAGACCTCAATCTGCTTTAGTATTTATCCCTAGGTGGAGGTAGAGTAGTTGGATTCATTCCTTTCCCAAAGGTATTAGCGCACTATATTAAATGCAAACAGCCTTATCCAAGATTTGAACTCAGCTCACCGTGTCTATTTCCTAAAACGATAACCATAATACCACGAGCGCAAAGTTATATAGCACCTCGCTTTGAATAGTATCTTGCCCAGACCTGTGTCGGAATCCAGGTGCAGATCCATGAGGTATCGTGACACATAATTAAATGCGTTGGTTGGTTTGTTGGTTTGTTGGGTTTTATGGCATATCAACCTTTGTAGGTTATTTAACGCCAAATCCATTTTTATGTGAATAATCTGTTCTATTTAAAACAATTCAGTTAAGCATAAGTACACAGTTTGTCAAAAACATTTCTATTTCAAACTATTCAAGCAGTTATATGTAACAATTCAGTTAATTGTAAATACAGTGTTAATGTCGAAAAAACAGTTCTATTTCAAATAATTCAGTTAAGCATAATCACGTAGTTTAAATGTAAGTACGGTTTAATTGTCAAAAGCATTTCTATTTCAAGCTATTTAGTTTACTCAAACAATTCATTTTAGCATAAGTATGCTGTTATTTCTATTTAACCCATAGATAGGGCCCTATCAGGTGCTACCACTCCGGGTCAGAGTGGACTTGGGAGCAATGGCAATGAAGGGGTACTCCGCATTCCCCAAAGCTCCAGCACTGCTGGAACCTCACCATCAGATTGTTTAGTATCATATCCAGGACACTCGTTTGGGGGGGGTCTTACCCCTCTGCAGAGGTGCAGTCAGTGTATTCTATAGCCCCAGCTGACTGGGCAAGATTAAATGTGTGTATAGGGAAAATATTATAAATGGAATTTGACTCTATTTACATTCACTGGGAACTCGGAGTATGTTCACTTTAGACTACTGTATATATAAAGATAGATAAACGATATCTGAAAAGTTCCCTGAAAAATCAGAAATTCTTTTAATAATGACAACTTAATCAATCTTTTTGTTTATTTTGCACAAATTAATATAGGCATTTATCCACCCACCCCCTCAGCCACGAACATGATGCTACACAAGGTCAATTTTTTAGCGGAATACAGCTAATTTGAATTCAGAGATTTCCTTCTCCTAGATTAATTGCATGACCAAGTGTTAAAGAACGCAGTCTGCTCTACTATTTACCCATCGTTGGGGAGAACAGAGAGATTCATGCTTTTCCCAAGTGAATTAGCGCAAAGTGAAACGCAAATAGTCTTGTCTAGGATTTGAACTCCGGTCGTCGATTCCACTTCTTCAGACGATAACCGTAACGCTTAGCGCGTACAAATAAATGTACTCATGTCGATTATGTAGATTTGGCATTTTGTTGGCCTATTTGCCTGTAAAATGAGTTTGAGCCTTACAAGATACATTACCATGGCCTTGTACCAGCCTTATTTATAACTTGATAACTATACACACCTGCAGTTATTTATTGCTTCTGGCCTTAACATTTCCAAGGTAGCTACACATGCGAACACACACACACGAAGGATGCCGAAAAGTTCTCAGCCTGACCAACAAATAGTCATGAAACAACCATATTATCCTACATACTTAATAGTTCGATACACCTGGTGCATCCTTTCTAAAGTTTGTTTAATCCTTCCAAAAAAATTTAATATATTTTTTTAATTCTTAGTTCGGCTAAGAACTTTTCAACAACCAAGATTAACTTTTATTTTTTGTGTTCAATATTTTAGTCACGGTGGCTTTCATGTTTTTTTTTTATCATAGTTACCATGGAAAATCTTTAAGTAATCATTTTTATTGTACATTGTTACTAGATTTATATTGATTAACATATGACGGAATATTTCTTTCTCAATTCCTCTTCATTCAATTCTTTTCATGCTTTTATCACCGATGTTTGTAAATGTTGCCCCGAAAATTAATATAAACAAATACAAAATAAAGACAACTTAAAGTCTACGGTAAACAGTGAGAAACAATAACATTCAAATATTTCAAGATTTCTAGAGTCTCAAAGAAATTTACGTGGACTTCGCTAAGATTTCCCTAATTCTCAAACGTAATTTAAGCTCTATCTTAGCTTAATTAAGGTGCCCGTGGTGCAATGGTTACCGTCCTAGGAAGTGGACACGGCGACACGAGTTCAAATCCTCGACGAGACTAATTGCATTTCACATAGCACTAATACCCTTGGGAAAGGTATGAATCCAAATATTCTCCCTCCAGCAATGGGTAAATAGTAAGGCAGACAAGGTTCTTCAGCTTTGGTGAGGCAACTAGTCTCGGAGAAGGAAAACTCTGAATTCAAAACCTGTTAAACTCCGCTTAAAAATTGACCTTGTGTCACATCCTGCGCGAGTGGAGGGGTTGGGTAAATATGATCTTAGCTTAATCAACTGAATATAAGAATGACGATGAAAATGACATAAAAAAAAATTTAATGTTTGCCAACGTCCTAAGGGAAAATAATCTCCATAGATTCTGTGAGAGCCAGTCAAAAAATAATGCCTCTTTCTTCTGTACAGGAATAATTACCGACACAGTAAGATGTGTCACACATCAAAATGAAGCTGGTCTTCTGTTGATCACATCCCTACTTCTCAACATAGTCACCATTTCTTTCAATAGCAATGTTCTACCTTCAAAATAGAACATGTATCCCTGCTTTGTATAATTCTGTTGACTGTTCTTTGAACCACTTCACCATTGCAGTTTTCACTTCCTTGTCTCTGGAATAATGTTTATCATCTCGTGGGCATCATTAAAGAGGGTTTAAGAGATAAAGATTATGCCAGTGACGAGGAAGTGAAAACTTCAGTGATGATATGGCTTAAAAAATAGTCTTCAAAATTCTGCGAGACAGGGATACATGCTCTATTTCGAAGGTAGAACATTGCTATTGAGAGAAATAATATTTTGATCTTCCCAAGAATTATTCAGAATATTGAAATTATTCTTTGTATTGTTTTTATTAGGCTTCATATATTTTCTTTTTGTTAATTTTTTTCCTTTTTTTTTTTTTTTTTTGGTGGGGGGAGAAAGAGACTTATCTCTTTCTTTACAGACAGTACCTCTAAAGAATGCTGATCGACTGAACTGTTCAAAGACCAAAACCAACACAAACATAAGTTCAATGGTAAAAAGAAAAAAAAAACTGTTATAAACAATATATTGATCTGTTTTCGAGAGCCAACAAGAATCATAAAATCGATTGTGAGAATTCTACTTCTGTTTTTTTCTTTTTGTTTTGTTTTATTTTGTTTTTGTTTTTTGTGTTTTTTTTTTTTTTGTTTTTTGTCTTGTTTTTTGAGGGGTTATTTTTGTTTTGATTTTTGCTTTTGGGTTTTGTTTGTTTTGTTTTGTTTAGTTTTTTTTTTTTTTGTTTTTTGTTTTACCGTCTGCTCTTGAATCTCAACCAAAATTCTTACATCACAATTTTTCACCTTCGTCGTTTTTTCTCGTTTTATTTCAGCCTTCCTATGACAGATCTTACGGCAGCCTTTCAAGTAGCCGAAATTATGGTTCTGTAAGTAGTTTTATGCAATTATACTGCTATATTTACAAGTTGTAAATAGTTTCTTTGAATTTTTGTTTCTATTCATTAATTTGAAATCATTTTTAAACAATCTTTCCCCCTTGGTCGCGTGTATACCTTTTTTGTCCTGATTTTCAGTTTATTTACTACAATTAAATTTATCTTGAACAATATGAATTTAATTTGTGATTTCTTTTCCTACCAATATAGAAAAAGAAAAGAAAATTGAATTACAATTCATATGAATGTTTTCTTTTCTCACATGCTGTCCTCATTCTTTGTTGTGTGTGTTTGTGTTGTTTTTTTTTTCGTTTTGTGTGTGTGTGTGTGTGTGTGTGTGTGTGTGTGTGTGTGTGTGTGTGTGTGTGTCACAACGTTTAACTGGTCGTTTCTCCAACCATCTTTAGATGTTTTCTTTGTTTGTTAGTGCTCTTCTTTAAGATGGTGCTATTTTGTTGATTGAGGTTATGTTTTGGAATAATATCATTAACATTTTTACCATAAGCAATTTGCCCTGATGCTGCGATGAACCAACTAGCCAGGCCTGCTTCGGTGGCTGAAATAATAGCTACCTGTCAATCGTGCAAGAGATCGGTGTTCCACCTAAACGCAATGATTTCGAATACTAATTATCAAAATAGGCAAGCCCTTGCCACTTAGAATATTGGCGCAACATAATCTTTCAATTCCAATTCTGTTCTAAATTGGACTAAGTGTTGAAGAAAATGAGTGAACTTATTGGGCTTGTCTAGGTAGCTGAGCTATCAGAATGTCTGCCACTGGTGCCAGTGTTCGATCCCAGAAAACTAGGATTCTGAATGCTGATTTTCAAGGCTGGCAAGCAGGTTTTTCTTTATTTAGAGAATTGGTGCAAGTTGTTTTGTTTTTTGTTTGTTTATTTTTTTGGTTTTTAGGGGGGTTTTATTTTGTTAGTTTGTTTTTGTTTTTTGTTTTTTTGCTTTTTTTTTGTCTATATGCTTTTTGAAGTTTGTGGATATTCCCGAATTTTTGGTTATTTGTTGTTATTTTTTCCGATTTTATTTTTCAGTCTTAGCATATTTTTATCAATTTGTGTGTGCACGTGTGTGTGTCTGCGCGAGCCTTATTTTCTGTCTTTGAATTTCAATCAGTTCCCACTGAGAAATCTCCATTTCCCTAAGCTAAAGACGGATGCATAGTCGGTGTGAACGTACCTCTCTATCCGTAAAATGATCCAATGATTTAATTATAACGAAGAGATAATCCCATTAGAACAAAGGAGACTTAGTCTCCATCGGAGTATTCCCCTTAAAACCTTAGATGCTTAATCCAGCGTCCCCTTCAATTTTCAAAAGAATCTGCATAGATCTTAATCGGGATCGCCATCAGCTACCTCGGTACACTCTTTTAAATTTCATCCTCTATCTGAAATATCCCCCTTTTCAATGGCGTTCACAATGTTTATATGAGTTGATCAGAAAAATCTCGCGTAGAGATTTTTAGCAAATTTTTGCTTCACCTTGCTCCGGTAGACTTACTACAGGCGATATTAAGCTCTCTACTATAACAGTCTTTTCCCAAAACTAAAATTGACGTTGAAATGCCGTAGATCAGATTAAGGAGAACGTGACAAGACAGCTGATGGTGATCCCGAAAAGGGAATTTGTTGACTGTTTTAAAAATGGGATGGATCCTGGGATAATTAAGTGAAGTCTCATGGAGATATATTGAGGGTACTAAGGCATCATTGCCATGGGTAGACTTTTTTCGTTAATATTAAATGGCTGAACACTTACTGGACACATCTTGTTTGTCTTCATATATTTTGATAAATATAATGATGGTTTTATTTTTCGGCTTTTCGTTGAAGGGGATGCCTGAAATCACATTTTTTTACTATAAGGTAGTTATTATTATAGTTATTGACAACTAGGCCTTTTGTCCGACAGCCTTCTGGTTTGACCACTGAGACAAACGAAAACGTCAAATTAAAAGCAATAGGAATTCTATTATAAACGTATTTAGAACCACCATGTCTTTCGTGCACATGTTAGCATTATGTGATGTTTCCTTCGTGTTGCGTTCTTTTTATATTTTCGATTTATCTCTTATTTCTTCAGTATGCGTCTGTGCATATATATATATATATATATACTTCAAGAAAGACCAAAATTCGCTCACATTAGGATTATAAATCTATTTCCATCCTGCTAAGAGCATTGATATGAATCAATAATTCAAAAAAAAATCTAACAGGACTTCTTCAGATCCAACATGGAGATAATGAATACATTCTGACTGTATTCATTATCTCCATGTTGATTCTGGAGAAGTCCTGTTAATTTTTTTTTTTTTTTAGTTATTGATTCATATCAATGCTCTTAGAAGGATGGAAATAAATTTATAATCCTAATGTAACCGAATTTTGGTTTTTCTTGAAGGAATATTTGCTCTGTGATATCATTTACATTGAGCTCTTTACCAGGAGTATTTAAGTATTCGAATTTTGAGAAATTTAATTGAGCTGACGGAATTGTTCCCTACTCCTGATTTACTTATATATATATATATATATATATATATATATATATATATATATAGTACAACATATATGAATAGTTATTTAAAAAAGGAGGAATCATACTTTATTAAAAAAAAAAAAGATGAAAACCGTGACTAAAACCGAAAAAAAGAGAGAAACGAAACTAAAGGGCCCTTTCGACTGGCGCTTTTTTTAATCGTAACAAACTATAAATTTCACTAAAACTATTTACACAAATGGGATGAGGATCATCAAAGTCGTGGAATGGAGGTTGCCATTGAAAAAACGTCAGTCGAAAGGGCCCTTTAGTTTCGTTTTCTCCTTTTTGTAGTGTCTTTTAGTCACGGTTTTTACGTCTTTTATTAAAGTGTGATTCTCCTTTTTTAAAATATGTATAAGATTCCTCCTTTTTTTTTATTCATATATAAATGTTTTTCGTTTAAAAAACACAAACAAGGTTCCTTTTAATAATGCTTTCCGGATTTTTTTTTTCATGTCGTCTTATATGATTTCTTTAGTCTAGTTCAATTTTATATAAAAAAATTGGAATTTTATCTCCAACCGTCTTCCACAACCACTGGTCATTTTCAAAGCAATTTTTATATAAAATTGAACCAAGCATAACTTATAAGACGACAACAAGAACCTTGTCTGTGATTTTTATATGACCATGCTCAAGATAAAGACTGCTGCCTCTATATACCTCATATAGAAATGTGTGTGTGTGTGTGTGTGTGTGTGTGTTTGCATAAACATGTTTTCATGCGTGTGTTGAAGAGGCCTTTTGGCGTTCACATTTGACCATTTTCCGGATTCTTTATTTTTAAAGTCGACACCGACGTCCTGCCTAAGTGGGCGCAGACCCGTCAGCGCTGGTTCATATCTAAGCGTAAGTACCGAGAAAAATGACCCGCGTAGCTCCAGGGGCTTTTATGTGGCATGTTCTGTTTACATTAGATTAATAAATCTTGAGTGAATCAAATACTTGTCAGCTGTTTGAAAGCAGCAGATGCCTAAGAAATTCTGCTGCGAAAATGCCATCTTTTCGACCAAATCTAACAAGAATTTTCATTGATGTATTGCTTCTTAGGATTTCACTGGATAATTGGAAAATTTTTGTTCACACTATGCGCAACAAAACTTTTGATTAAGGATAAAGTAATTTTTTCATTATGCAAATAAAAACCTTCTCATAGATAACACTTTTTTTTTTCGAACAATTGAATTCATTCCTTCTGTTATTGATGTTGTTACTGCAGTCATTCAGTTCATTTTACGAATTTCTTCAGGCGAAAAATCTCTAATAATAATCGGTTGAATTGGAAAGTTTGAGGCACAGAACCATCGGTTGGGTAAAATCCTATCAGATCCCTCAAGTAAAGAAAGAAAGAAAGAAAGACTTCATGGGAAAGAAATAATAGAAGAAGAAATAAAGAAAAACTATGTTTGACCAATATATATATATATATATATATATAGAGAGAGAGAGAGAGAGAGAAAGAAAAAGAGAGAGAGAGTGTGAGTGTGTGTGTGTGTATGAGTGACAGATAGAGAAGAGGCGCAAATGTAATCTACCATTCGACAACCTTCGACTAAAACAAAAAAGTTCCTTTAATTGTATTCCTTTCGAGTCGTGGAAATTATTTTGAAGGAATTGTGGAACATAATATACCTCAAATGCAATGAATTATAGATTAAAAATGTTATTTATCCTTTAAAATGTTAAATGACTTTTGAGTTAGCATATGTGGGGGGGGGACTTTCATTGCTCAACATAGAGAGAATTTAAAAACAAACTTGTGTTGTAACATAAATGGCTAAGAATGGTATTATCTCAATGGCTCACGTTGCTGAGAATGAACCAAATTGATTGGTATTTCAGCAGCCACTTTTTGCAGTCTTCTTATTTTGCAAGAGAGACAGACAGACAGACAAACCCTCTCTTTCTGTAGAGATGATACACCTGAAGAAACCTGTAGAATGGATCGACTGAAACGCTGTGATAACATTACCATTACAGAAAGTTAATGGTTCCTCCCTAAATTATAGACAATACTTTTCTTAGTCTCTGAATATCGCCTTCATATTAGGATGTAAAAACGATTAAATATGGAAGGTAATGAGTGAAATATTTAAACTAAGACCTAATGTGTATGTATTTAGTGTGGTGTTGTCTTTCTTAAATGATGAAAAGTCGAAAAAAGCTAGCGAGTGTGCTAAATATGACTCTTTCGGATTGATTGTTTTAATACATCCAGGACCGTGTGCGATTTTACGGTTCACATCACCATTAAGGCCTTTTTTAACACAATGAATTGATATTATTGGAAGATTAATATAGCTTTGACGAGTTGAATAAACAATAGTTTTATTTTCATGTGTAAAAAAAAAAAGATTTCAATAAACATTGTTCAACGATATAATGGGTTTAAATAATCAGAAAATTTTACTGTGTAAAACACAAAATAGACTTCGTGTTGTTGACTGTAAGTTGTGTTTCATTTTAGTTGGTTCGTATTTTCCACCTAATGGGGAATTCTCTGGAGAAAATTCTCATTATGCCACACACAAACACACACACACACACACACACATATATATATATATGTGTGTGTGTGTGTGTGTGTGTGTGTGTGTGTGTGTGTGTGTGTGTGTGTGTGTGTGTGTGTGTGTGTGTGTGTGAATTATAGAAAGAAAAAATAAACAAGTTAGGAAGTTTACTGTTTTTATTTAGAAAATGTACTTTTTATTGTTATGCCACACACACACACACACACACATATATATATATGTGTCTGTGTGTGTGTGTGTGTGTGTGTGTGTGTGTCTGTGTGTTTTATCCATTAGATCTGAAGAAGTCCTGTTATATATTTCTTCGTGTTTTTGGTTCACACCAGAAACGAAAAACAGGATGGAAATAAATTTAAATAATAATACTACTATATATATATATATATATATGTGTGTGTGTGTGTGTGTGTGTGTGTGTGTGTGTGCGTGTGTGTGTGTGTGAATTATAGAAAGAATAAATAAACAAGGCAGGAAGTTTACTCTTTTTATTTAGAAAATGTTCTTTTTATTGTTCTAACATCAGTTCAAAATAAAATTTTCATGAAGTCCGAAAATTACAGATCAATGAAAACACTTCATATCAGAACTCCAGAAAGATATCACTCATTATCAATTTTTGTCTAGTTTTCCTTTCGTCTTAATTTCCTATCTGCTTTAACGGTCGTAGAATGACGATCTATTCAGTTGCAATGAAAAGCAAATAAATTAAGATAAAAGAAAAACTAGTACAATATAAAAAATATAATAATGATTTCAGAGAATTGTTGCAGTAGTCTGTCAGTCATTCAGTAGTACTTACAAACGACTTACCGTTTTCCGTCGACGTTTTACGCCCATGTTAGTTTCAAAGATGTCAGTTTAGCTCATGGTTGGTCTTTTTTCAAGAGTCTTTTTTTTTTCGTATTTTAGGTCTTATAGAACTGTTTCGTGTACGACTTCATCCTTGCTGCAAATTGTATCATTTTTGCTCCGATGATAGTCAACACAGGTGACAAGTTTGCATTGAGTTGCCTGTTCTTGAGAAACAACTTCCTAGTTCATTTTTTGCTTCTTTTTTTTTTTACGGTGCTTGGATTGAGGCAACATGGATTCTTGTTTGCAGTGTTCTTCATGATTCATGATTGACCTTTTAAGGCATCAAAAATACACTTCACTGATCTTCTGTCCAAGAGAATTACATGATTGATTTATTTTAATGGCACATCAACCCGTCTAGCGCTATTTCATGCTAAGAAATTAGGGAAGCAATTTCCTTGTACCTTCATATTTACTTTTGGTTCGGTTCGGTTAAGTTCGTTTCGGTTCGGTTAGGTTTCTTTGTATGATGGCGTATTTCTTCGCATCGAATAAACAATCTTGGCGATATCCTCAGACTTAGAAAGCGTTTTATTTTTTTTGTTTTTGCTCTCAATGATAAGAAACATGTAATATACCTATGATACGGATATGTGAAACGTACATAGAATGTTCATAACATATATACATAGAACATAGGAATCCCGAAACACGAAAAACACTTACGACTTCTCAGTTCAGGTACGAAATTCTTTATTACCTTTGAGTTAAAAGGTTTTTCGACATAAGGAGAGAGGTACAATCTTTCTATACTGACTTTTCCATCTGCCCCCCCCCAACACGTGCGCACCCTGCCGCAAGGCCTTGGCGAGCAAGAGAAAATCAGCCTTCTTCTTCTGAGCCAGGAACTCAACTAACAGACTTTTTCAAAATCCCCAAAATCCTCCGCGCGCGCTTCCGGTGCATGACGTCATTCACATCCACTGGTCAACCTTCTATCTGGAATTTTTATTTTGACATCTGTGAATGACACATCCTCCCCGTGCGCGCGTCAACACCTGCGCTCAAGTTTGTACCTATCTAATCCATGCACTGAGCCGAAAGGTTCTCAGCCTAACTAAATCCAAAGGCAAGATATATAAAACGAAATCCCTCGGCCATTATATTACAAACATTCCATCTGCAATCAAATCAGGCATTTCAAAACAGATTTTGATTCACCTCAAGACCGCAGTTAAAATGTTAACCTAATGTACACAAAGTGAGTACGTAATTATGAATGCCACTAAAAAAAAGTCAATGTATTCCCTTTCTGTGATGATAGCTTAACAAGCAACTAAAAACTTTTAGAAATTATGTTTTATCAAATAATGCAATCGTCGACGATTTACTTAGATGAAGCGTTATCAATTATCATTAATATTTGACTAATATTTGTTTTTTTATTTCTGTTGATTTTTATCGCAACTCCCAGGTCGCCATTC
>CAUZXS010006556.1:100000-117500 GCA_963585895.1 Sepioteuthis lessoniana
TTTAAGAAGGACGATTGCTTTCTTCAAAATTCAATTTTCAAGCCCGGACAGCTCTCCGAAAGACATGTCCAATTTTTTTTGTACAGTCGTCTTACCGAACAACGCCCGTTCGATTATACGTCCGCTGTTAATAGCAACAAAAATTAAATCCAAACAGCGACGTTTTGCGATTGTAAGCAGTTTTTAAATTGCATACAAACAAATGATTGCCCAAACAGAGACGGCAGGGACGGGCTCATGATGTTAAATGATTGCTTTTAGAAGTAAAAACAACAAAAAAGGGCTTTGTTCATACTGGTTCCAAGTCATACTACTTCCGATTTTCTCAGACCATACTATATCGACTACTATATACTTCTAAAATCTGCTTAAACAATTTAATAAACATTGATTTCAGTAAATGAAGGGGATTGAATTATGTCGGCTTTAGCAGAAGGGTACAAAACAAGACTAAAACGAAACAAGTAAAAATACATTAATCTTTCTTCTTTTTTTAAAAAAAATACCATCGCTTTTCAGAAACAAGTGGAAACTGAACTTACGGCGGCAACGCCACCTGTCGTCAAATTCCAATTATTTTCCTCGCTCTGGTTTTTAATTCTCCTTACTGATTGATTATTACCACCGTTCTATTTAATCCCGCCGCCATTCTTTGCTCCGCCATGTTTGTTTGTCTTGTTTTGTTTTTCGACTGCAAGCGTATCAATTAAATAACATAACAAGCCCACACAAGTAATTCCGTTATAACAAGTCGTTATCCTGCGTTGTCCTGATCGTATGCAACTTTAGGAAAAAGAAAAATATTCGTGGAATTTTGACTCCTCTAGTATAGTTTATTTAGTTCTATTACCACCTCTCGTCAAGTCGCAAGAAAATCCAAGTCTCGTCTTAGTCAATGTATCTGTTAAATCTCGTACCTTTCGTCTGTTGTCATCCTCCTTGCAATGTTTTCCCATAGTCCCCTTATCGCTTCTCCTCCAATATTTGCGGAGATAGTTGTGATTAATCTTTTATTAACTCTTTGTTCGAAGTGATTAACGGTGGAAAATAAAAACGAAAACCAATTATCTCGTCTGATCATTAGTCGATAATGAATGCAATGTTCTGTTTTGACAAAGTGCCCAAAATCTATTGGCCCGTGCGTAAATTACACCCAATTTGTATTTTCATAACTTTGTTATAATAATTGCTAATCAAATGAAAATCACCCTGCAACATGTCTCTGTCCGGTGGCGTCTTACAAAATAAATTGTTTCACATCTATCCCCTACCCATATCTCTCTCTCTCTCTCTCTCTCTCTCTCTCTCTCTCTCTTCCTATCCCTCCACACTTTCTTTTTCTTTTTACATAAAAGTAAATATATACTTAAGCGCGCACTTGTATGTATGCATGTGTATTTGAATAAGCATATGCATGTGTTTATGTGTGTGTATTTGCGTGAATGTATGCATGTGTATGCGTGTGTATTTGTGTGCATATGTGTGTGTATGTGTGTACTGATACGATGAAGAAAAATGTCAATCGAAAAGGAAAAGGCAGACTGTTGATTAAGAGGTTTGGTTTGGTTTGGTTTGGTTTGGTTTAGTTCAATGGCACATCAACCATCATTGGGTATTTAATGCCAAACCCATTTTTATGCATATAAACAGCTCTATTTCAAACAATTCAGTTTAGTGTAAGTATGCAGTTTCAATTTCAGAGAACAGTTCCCTTTCAAACAATTCAGTTTAGTATAAGTACACAGTTTAGTTCAATTTGACCCATAGATATGGCTCTATCAGGTGGTACCACTCCGGGCCAGAGTGGACCTGGAGGTGATGGCAATAAAGGAGTACTCCGTATTCCCCAAAGCTTCAGCATTACTGGAACCTTACCATTAAGTTGTTTAGTGTCATATACAGGACATTCGTTGTGGGTGTTTTACTCCTCTGCAGAGGTGCAGTCGGTTTATTCAGCAGCTCCAGCCGACTGGACAAGATTAAGAAGTATATCCATCTACAATTATATATATATATATATATATATATATACGCGATCCCTCCGCATGAACAGAATGCGGCACAAGGTCATTTCAAGTGGAGTTCAACTGTGCATACACACTATATCTGTTAAAAGGCTTACATCTGTTATATCTGTTACATCTGTTAATAGGCTTACATCTGTTATGTGAACCGGTAAGCATTGGTGCATACGCTCATCTTGATAAGTGAACAAATACTAATCACCAAATCTCTTTCCGTGATTAACAATCTTATTCTTTCTTTTCTTATTCATAATTATTATAACTAGTTTAGATGTTTTACATTTTTCTTCGTATAATGTGTATTTTTAATCGAGTTTAGCACCTAAAAATAGGAGTAGACTTTAAATTGCAAAATAGCTCACTACGAGCAGAGCCCCTCTTCAAAATAGGCAATAGGAAGTCCAAATTACGAAACTAAAAGAATTTTCAGTATTTGACCCTTTAATCCTCTATATATGGCCCATGAAAATAATATGACAGGTGATTGTTAAAAACTGCCTTTTTTTTCTTTTTTCCTTTTCAATGTAATTTTTCTGTTTCAGTCTAAATATGCATTATAGACTTTAATTTTTGCGCAAAAAATGAGTTTATAAAATTCAATTAGGTGGAAACCCAAGATAATAGCCAAATGGTCTGTGTTTTTTGTCGATTAAGATTAAAAGCCGGAAAATATTCACTGCAGAAGAGAAAGACCC
Organism: Sepioteuthis lessoniana; assembly: GCA_963585895.1. Lineage (NCBI taxonomy): Eukaryota > Metazoa > Mollusca > Cephalopoda > Myopsida > Loliginidae > Sepioteuthis > Sepioteuthis lessoniana. The sequence continues at coordinate 102,720 of CAUZXS010006556.1, forward strand.
CCACAACAAATGTCCTCGATATGACACTAAACAATTTAATGGTGAGGTTCCAGTAATGCTGGAGCTTTGGGGAATACGGAGTACTCCTTTATTGCCATCGCTCCCAGGTCCACTCTGGCCCGGAGTGGTAGCACCATATCTATGGGTCAAATAGAATTACTTTTTCTTGAACATTCTGGGATCGATTCTGGATTCGAAAATACAATAATCCCTCTATGTGTAGGTTGAATATGAGTAGAGTTAGATGCATCATTGAGAATAGACTCCCGTGAGAACAAAAGAATTAGAGAATCAGTTGAATATTTGATTATCTATGATTATACTCTATACTATAGAAAATTAACATACGTCATCAGACGACAGTAAGTATTTATAGACAGTATTTTGGTAACTGTCGTCTTAAGAAGAGTTTAACCACCAGCTTGGATCCAGCCATATTGAATGATCCATACTCATTGAAGTTGGTACTGGCGAAAACCTGGGCACCTCTGGTGGTGTAATGGTTAGCAAGCTAGACTAGCAAACCAACAGGAATTAGTTCGAGTCTCGTTGAGTGACCCCTATTCATTCCTTGGGTGCCATTTTGAAGCAAAAAGCTTCGAAAATCGCTACTATTGAAAACCTGCGAAAAGACACATGACCTAGATGTTTGAACTAAAATCTGGGCCATTATATTAAAGAATTGTTGATTTTTATCATTTTCTTGTCCCGTGATCCTCATTAGCTATGTAGGGAGGAGTGAAAAAATCAATCCATGTTATTGATGCTTATATTTAAAAAAGGAGTGAAGGATTTGCTTCGTGATATCAAGTATATAGATTATTTTATCGTCATTCACTTGAAAATTGAACTGGAAATCATGTATTTGGATATTTTGAATATATTGCTCGATAAAAAAAAGCAGACAGATTCGCTTTGATGAGCTATTTAAGAGTTGGAGTTACATACAATTTTTAGTTACATGTGTGTATGTGTGTGTGTGTGTGTGTGTGTGTGTGTGTGTGTGTGTGTGTGTGTGTGTGTGTTCTGGAGAAATGCAGACACCGTAAGATTATCATTCAGTTGTAAATCTGAGTGTAAATTACATTGTTCTCAATGTTAGAGAATTTCAAATGTATTGCAGTTATAAAAAAAAATCTCGCTATGATGTGCTGTTCACTTTGGGCTTCAGTTACAAATATAATGTAAATTTTAGTCATATGTAGATGCTGTCATATTTTCTTCTTCTTCTTCTTCTTCTTCTTCTTATTATTATTATTATTATTATTATTATTATCAATAGTAGTAGTTGTTGTAGTGTTGTTGTTGTTGTTGTTGTTGTTGTTATAATCATATATATTGAAAGGTCATTATTTGAGATAAAATGCTCTGAAATGTTCCAGAATCTTTGGACATACTCATGCTACTCCCTATTATTATTATTATTATTATTATTATTATTATTATTATCATTATTGTGTCCTTATCCTTGTTGTTCTTGTCCTTATTGATGATGACGATGATGATGATTTTTGTAGTATTCTTGTCAATGGTGTTTGTAATCATAGTATTGTTAAAGTGGCCATTATTATTGTTATGTTTTTATGTATGCATAAAACGAAGTTATTCACGGTGTAGATAAACTATAGCGTAAGTGATTTCCTATATAATCTCTAAACACTTAAACATCGTATAAATTTTTCTTACGAAATCGTTCTATGTCAACAGTTTTATTTGAATCAGATAAACTAATGTTCTACTTTTCATAAGCTGTATGTTTGTTTGACAGTATTTCCTTTTATAAATAAAATTGGATTTTTTTTTTGGAGGGGCGGTTTTTTTTTCTTTTTTCTTTTTATTTTCTTATTGTTTTTTCTTTTTTGCTCTCTTTGTCTCATTCACTTCATTCGTTAAAGCAGTGAAAAAAATAATGACAAAATAAATGAATGAAAGGAAAAGAAACTGAAAATGGAAGACAGTTGTGGACAAGTATTCACTGCGCATGTCCATCATGTCATATGACAAGTTTTTTCTCCCTTTTTTATGCGCTGCCATTTTATCTTTCTTATTTTTCAATAGTCATACCCAAGTGGACGCCGATCCAGCAGTGGAAGTGTAAGTAATCGATAATCAACAAGTGGCAAAGGCCACAGCAAAAATCTTTAAAATAAAAAAAAATTCGTTTGGTGTTGTTATTATAGTTATCTACTGTCCACTTTTGTTGTGTCGTTATTTCTTTGTAGCCAAGCATTAGTCACACTTTTTATATGTTGGACAACGTCTCAAGTAGCCAAGGGGACCATAAATCGCCCCACCCAAAAAGTATATACTTTGATATCTACAAATCAGTTAACATAATATAAAAAGTAAAGTTGGCGACCTTAGTCGAGGGTGACCCGAAGGCTCCCTTTTCAATAGCTACTACACCGCGGTGTACAGGAGGGTGCTACTTCATTCCCAGGATTGCTCCACTTTACCCTTGATCCAGACCTTATAATGCTGAGTGTTAAGCAAGGCAGCATCAAGTACTATTTCTGAGTCGTTGGTATGACACGACCTGGGATTGAACCCCGGTCTCTCGGAGAATTGGCGAACACTCAATTCATTAGGCCAATGGCCTTCCTCTTTATTAGTTATCTTAAGGGTCAAAAAAGATGAAATGCGCTGTAAACTTTTTATAATTTGCTTTGTTTTAAATTGAAACTTAGTGACTTCAACGACCAAATTCAATTATTAAAAGTGTTTAAAACCTTGAAACAACATATTTCATGCAGCGAACTTTTACATCTTAATTCAAATATTCCTAGTATTTATTCATTCAGTATAAGCAGGCAGATTATATTCACGGCATATTAACCTGCATAAATAAACAGTTGAAAAATTATATCTACTTCACAGTAGGGGGAACTTTTAAGGATTGTTTTCCTTCCAAATCTTAATGAGATTTTTAGGGGGGATTTCCCGGTAGCGTAATGGTTAGTGCTTGACTGGAGCCTCGAAGTAAGCGAGTTCTAACTCCAGCCGCGCTATTACGTTTACTTTCGGACTATTACCTTTCGGAAAAGTATGAACCCTCTTATCCTCCCAGCTATGGGTTAAATAGTATCCCCGTTGGTGCAAGGATAATTAGGCATTAGATAACCAACGAAGGGTGATATGCCTTTAAACAAAGAAACCAAACCTAAGATTTTTAACGGCGAATAAAATAAACAAAACATCTAAATATTTTTAAAAGTGTATTTCATCAAATAATCTGCATTTATTGAATATTTGACATAAACACTTGAATGATAAAGGCATATATATTTAAATGGTACTGTTGAGTTTAATTAAACGGGAATGAGCAGCCTTATTTGTTTCGGATTGATATAGTTTTCATGGTGTCAGTAAATGTACCTTTAAGCATCAAATTAAAGTAAAAATCAGATGGGACATGAAACAACTCGTATAAAAGATGGGTGCATGCAACGCATTTGGGTTACGTGAAAAACACTCCGCCAAAGTGTTTATTCTAGTGGTTATAAATTGTGAGGAAGTAAATTTCTTACTGGACCCCCTCTGCTGGATAGTGTTTCTTAATAGAATGAGTAAAGATTCCTATGTTACCTCACTTTCGCATCTTTATTTATATTTACCTAACCCCTCCGCCATTTGCAGGATGTGACAAAAAGTGAATCTTTAAAAGGGGTAAAACTAGTTTGAATTCAAAAGTGAATCTTTGATTACGCATAGCTGATTCAAATTCAGTCAGCATATGACTACAACTGTGATCTTTATTTTATCCATTCCCGCCACGACCACAAGAATTTTCCTCATCACAACTCGTAATGATTGAATGAAAATTTTTACACCTTCCTTTGATAAACATTTCTTGAAATATCATTAAGAGCTAGCTTTTATATTAATGTGAAATTAACGCTAAAATTTTATTTTACACATTAATATTTTTAAAATGACCGTATTTGATGACATATGAGATATCTACTTTTCCTGAAAAAATGGTTAAAAATATCTCCCTGGTCTTATATGCGAAGTAGAAGTATCTGGTTGACTAATGGTAAGCCAAAAATTATAGACTGCCAGTACTTGTACTTCGACTAATTCCATAATATTATAAGATTAAGTAGAAAAAGGGTATCGTAGTATGTCATTAAATACGGTAAACTTAAATTAATCTCTGAGGCCAATGACTTCGAATCAAATGATACCAGACAAAAAAATCAAACAAATCCAGAATTGAAAAAACGAATCCTTGATTGGTTGAGCGTTGTCCGAGTTTTCCACACGATGCACTGAATAATGGCGGAGTTTACTGAATCTTATACACATAAGCCTGCGTTCAAAATGGCCGGGTTTGTTTTGTGTGTGGGTGCCATTTTAAATTTTTTTCTTCAACTTTTCGTTAGTTCTTTTTTCTTGTTTTTTTTTAGCTTCTTTCTTTTTTTTGTGTTGTTTTTATCATTATTATTATTATTGTTGTTGTTGTTATTATTATTATCATCATTATTGTTTTACGCACCTTAGCACACCAGGTTTCTCTTGTCGTATTTGATTTGCCTGCACTTCGTTAGTTATCTCATTTTTCTGTCATTATTACAAAAGTCTGTTTGGTTTTACTCTCATTGATTGAATAAGTTTTCATCTGCAATCATTACAAATCCATTTTGCTTATTTTTGCATCAATTTACTGGTCAATATTTACTTGCTATAGAAATCATTCTGAATCTAAGTTAGAAATATTGGATTTTGATTTATTGAGCTGCATTTATTCATATTAAATTACAAATAAATATTTGTAGAAATGAATATTTTTTATTCGATTTCTGTTTCATATTTTCTTTGGAAATATTGACACAAATAATCTTTCTTAATGTAAATTTCCATATTTTATGATGGACATATAGGATTCCATGAACAAACAGATCTAAAAATTAATCAATAGCTTTTTAACAAAATCCGTTCTTCTGATACCATCTAAAAAATAACAAACCTGACAGCTTATCAAAACAAAGTAAAAAAAAAAACCCAAATATTATTGTAAGTATTAATACACACAGTTTGATGGTAAAATTTATTTCCGATTACACTATGTAACGGAAAGATTGTTCCAAGGTAGTATGTGTTATTTCTTAATTGCTTAAGTAAAAATATTGAAAATGGCCATTATTCCCTTCAGAGATTGTTTGTCCTAGATTATATAATGCAACATAAATTCTGTTCCTTTATAAAGTGCGGTATTTCTTATTTGCTTATGTTATCAAAATACAGTACGTGGTCATTACTTCCTTGAAACTTTGCTTTTCAGCACTGGATTATGAAATTTAAAAATCAATCTATTTCCATGTAAAAACGGGAAAAGTTGTACATTCCCACTTAAATAAGGTCAAAATGAAATAAAATACAAATCAAATTTTTTTATGTATTTATATTAAAGTTATTCAAAAATGAACAAAAATGTCAACAAGTGAGTAGTTTTTCGAAATTTTCGACTAGAATATAAATCACTTATCACATATGTACCGTATATATGAATGGGTAAAATAAAAAATTTCATTACAAAAAGCTAAGTTCGGAGAGAAAGATAGATCTTTTCTGTTTATGTTTGACATAAGCAATTGGTAAATAACACTTTCTGTCCAGGAACAAAGAAAACAAATTTTCATCTGCATGTTCACATCTTGTGATTAAATAAAAGCAACTCTCCTCATTGCCCAGTCGGCTGGGGCTGTAGAATACGCCGACTGCACCTCTGCAGAGGGGTATAACCCCCCTTTAACGAGTGTTCTGGATATGACACTAAACAATCTGATAGTGAGGTTCCAGCAGTGCTGGAGCTTTGGGGAATGTGGAGTACCCCTTCATTGCCATTGCTCCCAGGTCCACTCTGGCCCAGAGTGGTAGCATCTGATAGGGCCCTATCTATGGGTTAAATAGAACTAACGGCATATTTATGCTAAACTGAATTGTTTGAGTAAACTGAATAGCTTAAAATAGAAATGTTTTTGACAATGAAACCGTACTTACATTTGAACTGCATGCTTGTGCTTAACTGAATTGTTTAAAATAGAACTGTTTTTCGACATTAAAACTGTATTTACACTTAACTGAATTGTTACATATAACTGCAACTGTTTTTTGACATTGAAACTGTATTTTCACTAAACTAAATTGTTTAACATAGAACTGTTCTGACATATAACTGTGTGTAAACAAAATCTGTACTTTTACAAAACTGAATTAGCTGAAGTAGAATTGCTTGACTAAACTGAATAGCTCGAAATAGAAATGTTTTTTTTTACAATTAAACTGTACTTACATTTAAACTGCGTGCTTTTGCTAAACTGAATTCTTTTAAATTGAACTAATTTTGACACAGAAACTGTACTTACACTAAACTGAATTGTTATATATAACTGAATAGTTTGAAATAGAAATGTTTTTGACAATTAAACTGTGTACTCATGCTAAACCGAATTGTTTTAAATAGAACTGATTATTTACATAAAAATGGATTTGGCGTTAAATAACCTACAAAGGTTGATATGCCATAAAACCAAACCAAACCAACTATCCTCAGATTTCCAAGTTTCGCAAACTTTTACTATCTTCAGTATTATATAGAGTTGTCACAAAAAAGGTTGTCCAAAAAAAAACAAAGAGGAGATGAAGAGGTGAGGAAAATGTTGCCACTTGATCCTAGTAATAAAAGAACTAGGCATGCACGCACATACACTTTGGTTCTCATGTTCAGTAATGTGTTAATTCATACCAGCCATCTCGGTGAGTTTCCAAACTGTTTCATAGGAGGGGAAGAAACTCCTTGCATCTTGTCAAGGAAAATATCAATTTTCTAAAATGTTAAAACAAAATAGATACATTCGCACTGTTGTAGATTAGAAATCTAACTGCTGAAACTCAAAACACAAACTTTCTCATTGCTTCTCTCAATCTGAGTCTCTTTTTAATCCCGCCTTCAGTTGTGATGGTAGGAGGAGGATATAATATAAAAATGTTAATCCTTCTTGGATTTTTCAATCCCTCTTTTTTTTCTTTTTTTTTTTTTCTTTTTCTTTTTTTTTTCCTTGCTTTTTTCTTTTTTTTTCTTTTTTTTTATATGATTCTAAATTTGTTACTATCATTGACATGACTTTGATCTTCCTACTTCGAAACTTCTTCAATTTTCAACCACGCTCTTATTCTTTTATTATTATTATTATTATTATTATTATTATTATTATTCATTTAAGAGTTTTTCACACCAGTGTTGGGTGATGGTTTTCCACTGGAGTTTGAGTGACAGCAAGTCTCTTCAAGTCTCCAGAGCTCTTCTCAGTGTTCTGGTCGATCTCAACAATGCTGCAGTTTGGATGGTCTCCACTCGTCCTCTTATTTCCAAGTCCTCCAGTCCCTGTACCAGTCCTTTGGTAACTGTACCGAGCGCGTCAATTACAATTGGTATCACCGTCACTTTCATGTTCCATGTTTTTTTCAGTTCCCGAGCAAGGTCAACGTACTTATCTCTCTTTTTAGCTTTCTTTCAATTTTACTGTATGGTCTGCCGGGACGGCAAAGTCTACAATTCGGCATTATTATTATTATTACTCCTTAAAGAGAGTTTTTCACACCGGCGTTAGCTGATGGTCTTCCACTGGAGTTTGAGAGACAGCAAATCTTCTTAAGTCTTCAGGACTCTTTTCAGTATTCTGGCCGATCTTAATAATGCTGTCGTTTGGAAGGTTTCTAATCGTCCTATTATTTCCAAGTCCTCCAGTCCCATTATCAATTCTTTGGTGACTGTACCAAGAGCTCCAATTACAATTGGTATCACCGTCATTTTCATGTTCCATAGTTTTTTCTATTCTTTACCAAGGTCTACATACTTATTTTTCTTTTCACTTTCTTTCAGTTTTACCCTGTGATCAGCCGGAACAGCAAAGTTCACAGTTCGGCAGGTTCTTTTCTTTTGTTGACTATCATTAGGTCTGGTTGTCTGACCGAGATTAGGTGATCCGTTTGTATCTCAAAATCCCAGAGAAGTTTGTGCGTCTCACTCTCCATGACGGATTCTGGGTTATGCATATACCATTTGTTCGTATGGTAAAATTTCAATTTCTAGCACAATTCCCAGTGGATCACCTTGCCCACCCAGTTGTGTCTAGCCTAATACTCTCTTTGCGATAATTTGCTGCTTTCCTTTATTAGGTGATTTATAGTTTCGTCTCTATCACTACATAACCTACATTTGCAATTTTGCTGCGTCTTATCTATTCTTGCTTTGATATAATTAGTCCTTATGGCCTTGTTTTGTGCAGCTATCAGAAGAGATTCTATTTCTCTCAGAAGGTTTCCCTTTCTTAGCCGTGTCCAAGTTTTCTCGTTTGAGATTCGTTTGTTTCTCGCTTGAAATGTCCAAAGAGTTGTTTTCCTTTCCATTTTTCTTTTCTGTTTATTTCTGTTCTGTTGATGATTGTGCAGCCTGTATTGTTTTTGATGGCTGTAATCAATTTTCATCCGCGGTTATGTATGTAGCGTTCAAGTCGTTGTATCGATGCATCAACGCTATCCTGAATGCTGGCAAGTCCTCTTCCTCCTTCTTTTCATGACAAATACAGTCTCTCTGTATCGTCTCTGGGATGTAAGGTCTTATGTATGGTCATTAGTTTTCTTGTTCTCGGGTCCATTTGTTGAAGTTCTTCCCTCGTCCACTACAAAAATGATCCCGAGTATCTTACAAGGGGAACAGCCCAAGTGTTTATCCCTTTGATGAGATTCCCGCGATATAATTTGGTTTCGAGTAACTTTCTCGTTCTACTCAGATACTCTTTTTAATTTTTTCTTTCATCCCCACTTGTTTGATGTTGTTTGCTTCCAATATTCCAAATGTTTGTACGTTTCTTTTGTTATTATTATTATTATTATTTACTCCTTGCGAACTTTTCCCACCGGCGTTGGCTGGAGGTCTTTCACTGGAGCCTGAATGACATTATTATTATTATTATTATTATTATTATTATTATTATTATTATTATTATTATTATTCCACCATTTATGTTGCTGCAAAGCTAATTTGATCCATCATTACAGTCTTTCGGGGGGAATATGTTTATTATCTCTAAAACCACACCAATTTTTCAATTGGTGAGTGGCTAAACAAAATTTTGACTATTTTCTTCTTCCGTGTTCCTGGTTAAAATTATATCAGATCTTTGTCACTTTTTCATAAATCTATCCCGTAACAAATCGATTAGCTTGTTCTTATCACGTTTTACAAAAGTACTGTTAATCTGGTATATACATCCAAATCTCGATAAGTAGGAATTTTCGTTAATCCAAAAAATCTTCCTCATTAACCATATTATCATAACAGTCATCTTAATTATCATTATCAGCATCATCAATAATTACATTTTACCATATTTTGTCTCATTTTAGATGAAACTCAGTTAATTATCATTATTAATCATTTTGATTAATATTATCCTTCCTCGTTCTAATTCTTGCTACTTTTTATTGCCACCCGGAAATCTAACTACTGAAACTCAAAACACAAACTTTTAAATCGCTTATTTAAATCCAAATCACCTTTTAAATTCACCTACAGACTTCCGTTTGTGGGTAATAGTAGAAGAGATGAAAAAGGACATTTCTCAATAGTCTCAATAATCCCTGGATTGCTCAATTCCACTGCTGTTTTTTACGCGATATTATGATGAATAAAACCACACAGTACACTTGTCTCCGATTATAAAGATCAAAATTGTGCCCATAATATCATGGGTACGACTTTGATCTTCATACTTCATAACTTCTTCAAATGTCCCATTCGGCTGGGGCTGTAGAATCCACCGACTTCGCCTCTGCAGAGGAGTAAGACCCCCCCCCCATCAACGAGTGTCCTGATATGACACTAAACCATCTGATGGTGAGGCCCTAGTAATGCTGGAGCTTTGAGGAACGCGGAGTACCTCTTCATTGGCATCGCTCCCAAGTCCACTCTGGCTCGGAGTGGTAGCACCTGATAGGGCTCTTTGTTTGGTTTCTTTGTTTAATGGCATATCAACCTTTGTAGGTTATTTAATGCCAAAGCCACCCTTCTAGAAGAATAGTAGTGGTACTATTTAACCCATAGCTGGGAGGGATAGGGTCCTTTTTATGACTCAAATAAAACAGTTTGACATTTAAATTATGTAATTATGCTCAACTGGGTTGATTGGGATATAACTGTTTGATCACTTAACTGTGTGTAAACAAATGATTGATGTTTAATTGAATTGTTAGTGATACATAGCAATACTTTGAACCATTTAACTTTGTTGACATGCTAAACTGAATTGTTAGAAATAGAACTTTTGATCATTTAACTATGTGTAAACAAAGAAAAAACTATGTACATATTCTAAACTGAATTATTTGAAAAAGAACTGTTTTTACATTTAACTGTGTGTAAACAAAGAATTGTATTTAAAGAAATGACTGTATGGCTACAAGAAACTGTGTACTTATGCTAAACCGAATTGTTTTAAACTGAACTGTTTTTACATTTAACTGTGTGTAAACAAAGAATTTCATTTAAAGAAATGACTGTATGCAAACAAGAAACTGTGTACTTATGCTAAACCGAATTGTTTGAAACTGAACTGTTTTTACATTTAACTGTGTGTAAACAAAGAATTTCATTTAAAGAAATGACGGTATGCAAACAAGAAACTGTGTACTTACGCTAAACCGAATTGTTTTAAACTTAACTGTTTTTACATTTAACTGTGTGTAAACAAAGAATTTCATTTAAAGAAATGACTGTATGCAAACAAAAAACTGTGTACTTATGCTAAACCGAATTGTTTGAAACAGAACTGTTTTTACATTTAACTGTGAATTGGTATTAGATAGAAATAAGTGAAACCATTTAACAATGAGAGAAAAATGAGTCCAGGCTCGTTTAAAAATGTTAAGTACAAAATGTGTTTAGAAATCATATATTTAATATATGTATAAAAAGGATTTGGCATTAGATGACCGACAATGGTTGATATGCCGTAAAACCAAATCAAATCAAATCAAATCAAACTTATTCAAATTATTATTATTATTATTATTATTATTATGCACTTTCAGAGTGCTCACACGAACAGTAAGTGGTGGGTATTCACTAGATTCCAAATGTAAGCAAGTCTTCTCAGTTCTCTTGAACTCTTCTCAGTATTCTATATGCAACAACGAGGAACAGCACGTATTGGATTCAATAAATATGGCGCAGACTAATCAAAAACAAGGATCCCGAGTAGTTTTATTGGTGTTATTTGGACTTCTGTGATGTTATGCTAATTTAAACACGCACGCATAAACTCTCCCAGCTATAGATAGAAGCTGTTACTGCTCTTAGGCGGAAGGCAATATTCCAGCAGACAGCCTTGACAGTCTGACCGAATAGTCTCGGTGGTAATCCTTTCATTTGTAAATGTTATATTACTGTTCTTTGATAATATATTTGTTTAACTCACTTCTTTTGCATCTTTATTTCTGGCCCCTAGCAAGGCCTCAAGATGTGATATGCCTGCTTTCTTAGCTGTGTTGGTAAAGCAGCTCATATGTCGAATCAGGCTTTCTCGAGGAAGAATAGAACGTAAGTTCCAAGTTTCCTCATCAGCTTATCCTTTATTGTTTCCAGCGCGCACCTTTCTTCGTTGTCGTAGATGTGATGACTTGAATCTATTAAAAACAACTAGAATTTGGAATATGAAGGATAATACTAGTCAAAATCATTCATGATATTGTAGCCATCTTTATTCTTTCATCATAATATGATGTCGAAAGCATTATCTCGTTATCATCATTATAATTATTGTATTATTCTGATAATTTCAAGTGTTTTATATTTGTTATTATATAATGTTTCTTATCTTCGCAAACATTACGCTTTGATCACTATCATAAAATACAAACATATATATATATATATATAAATATATGTACGTATGCATGTCTGTATTTATATACATATATAATTCATCGTTATCATCATCTTCGTTGTCACAGTTTTATTGTTGATTGTTATGGTTTTAAAATAGACTAAATTAAATTCTATGAAAATTTTCATCCTAAAATGTTTTCTCTCTGTTACGTCGTCAATAATTTATCTTCTGGTTAATGCTAAAGAAAATCCCTATTTGTAATGGTTCTCTTGTTTAAAAGACTGCGTTCTTTCTGTGTATTTCTTGTAAATTACGGGATTTGTGGTCATTTTTTTTTTTTTGTTTAATTCAAATTGACAGGCGTTAAAATCATCAAAATCAAGAAAACCTGAATCCAAAAGGAATTTGTCGGACTTTGTTGACTGTGCATGCTCATCACTGTCACGTATTATATCACTTTATATCTTTTATTTACTTTCGACCGTTTTGTTTTTCTTATCTTCCAATAGTCATATCCAAGTGGGCACAGATCCAGTAACGCATATGTAAGTAATCGAATGCCAGCAAATTTATAAATACACCCCAACCTACTTCCCTTCATATATTTGTCGGACATTGTTCCATGTCTATACCACAGTGATGTCTCTCTCTCTCTCTTCTAATACTACATTCATTTAATGTTTTTTCATTTCTTTTTTTTTTTTTCTTTTTTTTTTTTTACATGGCCGTTTTGTATTTGCTTTATCTTGGAACATGTCTCAAGTAGCAAGGGATCTACATTACTCTCTTCCATACAAACCTCTGATTTTACTTCGTCTTTACTGAGGGCGCTTTTACATATTAAGCTTATCCAAGCTGTGAACTCTTCGTATAATACAACCCAATCGGCTGTAGAATATACCGACTGCATCTCTGCAGAAGGGTAAGGCCCAACACCAAGGCGTGTCCTGGATATGATACTAAACTGCAGCTGATGGCGAGGCTCCACTCTTGAAGCTTTGGGGAATGTGGAGTACTTCTTCGTTGCCATTACTCCCAGGTTGAAACCATTTAATTGTGTAATAATAATAAATAGCAATATTTAAAATCACTTAACTGCGTGCAAACAAATAAGCTCTAGCTCGTTTAAAATGTTACCCACGAACTATCCACTTAAAGATCGTATGTATAAACAGAATTTGGCATTAAATAACCATCAACGGTTGATTTGCCGTTAAATCAAATAACCTAGCCTAACCTCTTCGAATAATATAATTGCAGCCTTCTGATAGCTTTTCTTTCTTTTTTTTCTTTTTTCTTTTTTTTTTTTCTTTTTTCTTTTTTCTTTTTTTTTCTTTTTTCTTTTTTTTCTTTTTTCTTTTTTCTTTTTTCTCCAATGGGTAAGATATACCAATAAAATCTACTTTTTTTCTCTAGAAATATAACATTTAAGAAATTATTTAAATTAATTGAAATGTGAAGATGCTTCATAAGTTCTAAGATTAAACGCTTTAATTAGTTTGTATATTATAAGAACTACAGCTTTCTTCTGTGTTTTTTTTTTTTTGTCTTTTAAGAATGATTCGGATGATACATTCTTTACTTTCATCAGGTATATGCTTTAACCATTTTTTAGTATTGACTTTTAAAGAGAGTTGCTAATTCAAAGAATTGACAGAGAAATGAGGCTTTCAAACATCGCTGACATATTGCTTAAAACATACTTATCATAGTATAAGCGAAAACATACATAACATAGTAAACATACTTCACATAGTAAAACATACTTCAGATAGTAAAACGTACTTCACATAGTAAAACATGCTTCATATAGTAAAACATACTTAACGTAGTAAAACATACTTAACAGATTAAAACATACTTCACATAATAAAACATACTTCACATAATAGAACATACATAACATAGTAAAACATACTTCACATAATAAAACATACTTCATATAATAAAACATACTTCACATAATAAAACATACTTCATATAATAAAACATACTTCACATAATAAAACTTACTTCATACAATAAAACATACTTCATGTGATAAAACATACTTAACGTAGTAAAACACTTAACAGATTAAAACATACTTCATATAATAAAACATACTTCACATAATAAAACATACTTCACATAATAAAACATACTTCACATAATAAAACATACTTCATATAATAAAACACACTTCACATAATAAAACATACTTCATACAATAAAACATGCATAACATAGTAAAACATACTTAACATGGAATAATTTTTCTATGAAAGTTAAAATGTTCATTATATTTGTCTTTCCTGATAGAATTATACGCGTAGATTAAAATACTACCAAAGAATTGACTGATTTTTTTTTTTTACTTTCCCTTACCCAGTACATCTTTTCAACTAAGGCATACAGGTTTACCAGAATCTTGTGATTTGGTCTCTAGTTAAAATAACAGACATATAACTTAAATTGAATGCGGCCGTACGAATGAGTTTTATTAAAATAGATGAATAGATTTACAAACTGAGTGCATGTTTTAAAATCATAGTGAAATCGGTCCGCAAAAGTAATTTTAGCCCTTAAGGCCATTCATACGATGAGCCAATGCAAAGTTATTTAAATATCGTCAGCTATTTGAGCGAAACCCATCAACACTTCCATGAATAGAGGTCAATCAAAGGACAGATTCCAATCTTGTGCGTTTTCTTATTTTCACTACCGACACGAGATTTTAACACCCACTCACGTGATTCGTTTGGACAATTAAGACTATTAAGTTACTGATGTAAAAAGAGGAGAAGAAAATAAAATGTATTCGGTAGAATATAAGACCTATGACAATATTAAGAAAAATATTAGTGTCTTGTAAGCTTTTACCCACAGCTTTCTGGTCAAATTATACTGA
>CAUZXS010006556.1:122500-140000 GCA_963585895.1 Sepioteuthis lessoniana
AAGTGACCCCATATCATGATATTAACAAGATGATGTTTAACTGTTGGGACTTTGTTATTCAACTTGTAAGCCTTGTTTAGTTTTTTCTCCTAATATTACGAACAGAATTGAGTCCAAATAACTCAACTTTTGCCTTATCCGATCATTTATTTGTCGTCTTCAAATAATCCCCGAAAAAATTGGACTAAGTTAGAAGCTCCCCCCATCCTACCTTTTTTTTTTCAACAATCCTAATGAGATCAGTTTGTGTCATTGGAGTACATTGCAAAGTGTGTGGCAAATGACAACCATTTCAGTCGCCTCTAAGTTTTCAACAAATTCCTTCCGAGTGATGTGAAGCTATTTTCCCGCCTTTTTAACGATCCCGAGAGCATCTCGCAGCGAAATTTTGTGAAGAGTTTCTGTTCTCTACATGTTTACTATAGTTTCCATATTGCTTCCACTAGCTAGTTATTGAGCCAATTGTGGATATTTGAATATTAAACATTTTAGCAAGTACTTTAGAAACTTTTCCTTCCTGAACAATCTTGTCTCTAAAATCAAAGGAGTGTACATTTTGCTTTGGCATTCTGCCGACATTATTCTTATAATACTTACGCAGTATACATGTCAAATTGCGTTTATTCTTAGATTGCCCAGATTATTCTTTGAACCTGATAGAATATTTTGGAATAGTTTTGCAATATGAAGTAGTCTGCAGGATTTTTTAAACGTTAATGTTAATATTAAAGAATTAAATATTTTTAAGAACAATATATATATATATATATATATAGTATTCTTCAATCCAGTAAATACGGAGTAGGGAACAATTCTGTCTGGACAATTAAATTATTCAAAATTCGAATATTTAAATATTCCTGGTAAAAAGCTCAATGTAAATTATATCACAGAGCAAATATTCCTTCAAGAAAAACCAAAATTCGGTCACATTAGGATAACAAATTTATTTCTATCTTTCTAAGATATGAATCAATAACTAAAAAAAAAATTTAACAGGACTTCTTCAGATCCAAGATGCTGAAGAAATCCTGTTAAATTTTTTTTTTTTTTTTTTAGTTATTGATTCATATCAATGCTCTTAGCAGGATAGAAATAAATTGATAATCCTAATGTGACCGAATTTTGGTTTTTCTTGAAGGTATATATATATATATATATATATATATATATATATATATATATATATATAGGATGTAAGCAGTATCTGGTAAAAAATTAAGCATTAACAGTTGTTTATGGCCGACCGAAGGTGACCTGAAGGCTCCCTTTTCAATAGCTAGATTTCCTAATTTCTCTTCCCCTATTGAATCTCATATGAAAAATGAATTTTTAAAAATTGTTGGCATAAAGATTTTATAGACATAAATTAGTTTTTGCTTAACTCAAAAAGCTTGAACAGCCGTTTATAAATCGGAATTCCAGCCAGGAAATTCTCAATTCTACATCACTTTGCCTAACAACAATTTAATCAATCAGATGTAAATATATGTCATGGCTCATCACATTTAGTCGATATCTATGTCGTAACCTAGAAGTTTAAGTATCCGGACAGACTAAATTTCAGGGTAATTGACGAAGTATAGTGGCTAACGTGTTAGACTGTGACATCACAGGAAGTGAGTTCAAACTCCAGTTGCTCTATTACGTTCACTTTCGGACTAATACACTTGAGAAAAGTATGAAGACCCTTATTTCATCCATCCCCAGCTATGAGTTTAATAGTACCACTAGTGTTCGTCTACAATGATGGCTTTGGTATTAAATAACCCATTAAAGTTGATATGCCATTGAACAAAGAAACCGAAACTGAGTTCCGCCCAGGGAATCTCTATTTTGAAGTAGCCTAGCAAAACCGGATGAGGTAAAGATGGTATTATATAGCAGAGGAGTGTGGAATGCCCTGTTTTCATTGGCTGTTTACGAAAAGACAGATGTCTATAAGAACGGCCGAAGTCCGGCCTTATTAATTTTTTCTTTGCTTTGGTAGAGGCACGAGCGTAGCACGTCGCGATCACGGAGGCGGCTTGGCTCTTCCAGAGTCATGCCGGGGTTACTCTCGGAGCCGATATGATGCAGAAATAACCCGAAATCGGCAATGAAGACAGCGCATCACTGAAGACCTCCCTGATGCATCTAAGATGTATGATTGAAATTGTCTAAAGCATATTGTAATCAGATTACAGCATGTTAAATTTTCAGCTAAGAGTCCAGATGTGAGGTCAAGCGCGTGGAGGCTTCTAAGTTCTGAGAGTTAATAGGAATTTTTTTAAAGTTATATTACACGGAAAATATTTACCTTGTAATTCTCAACAATAATTTCTCTTAAAACTAAAAATATATCTATTCATCGTATATACTCGTGTATATACCGATCTATATGCTTGTGGTATAATGGTTACCGTCGTAGGAAGTGGACACGTTGAGCCACGTTCAAATCCTAGACGTGGCGGTTTGTATTTCACATTGTGTAAATAATTTTGAGAAACGAATGAATCTCATTATTCTCCCTCTTGCTATGAATGAATAGTAGGAGATACTGGGCCTTTTAACATTACTATGGTAGAACAAGCTGGGCTCTTTAACCTTGCTATGGTTGGGGGGGTCTTTTATCTTGCTATGGTAGGGCAAACTAAGCTCATTAACCTTGCTATGGTAAGGCAGACTGGGTTAATTAACCTTGCTATGGTAAGGCAGACTGGGTTAATTAACCTTGCTATGGTAAGGCAGACTAGGCTCTTTAAGCTCACTATAGAAAGGCAAGTTGGGCTCTTTAATCTTGCTATGATAGGGCAGACTAGGCTGATTAACCTTGCTATAGTAGGGCAGACTAAGCACATTAACCTTGCGATGGTCGGGCAAGCTAAGCTATTTAACTTTGCTTTGGCTAATGGAGACGGAAAACTTTGAATTCAAACTTATAAAATTTCGCTGAAAAATCGACCTTATGTTGTATCATGCCGGTGGTGGAAGGGTTGGGTATATACATGTATGTTGATCTAGAATAAAGGTCGTCTCTTAATTTCTTAATGTGTGGTGTAATGATTATCGTCGTAGGAAATGGACACGGCGACACGAGTTCAAATCCTGGACGAGACTGATTGCATTTCACCTTGCACTAATACCCTTGGGAAAGGTATAAATCCAATAATTGTCCCTCCAGCTATGGGTAAATAGTTGGGCAGACTAGGTTCTTCGGCCTTGGTGAGGCAACTAGTCTAGGAGAAGGAAAACTCTGAATTGAAACCTGTTAAACTCCGCTTAAAAATTGACCTTATGTCATATCCTGCCCGAGCGGAGTGGTTGGTAAATATGGTCGTCGCGGAAGGGTTGGTAAATATGGTCGTCTTAAGAGACGACCATATTTACCAACCCCTCCGCTCGGGCAGGATATGACACAAGGTCAATTTTTTGGTCAAGAAGTTTATGGTCAAGAAGTTTTTTTCTTCGTCTTGAAGCCATGAGCAGTTTCTTGTCGTCACTATGTTTCAATTTTAATTTTACAAAATAATATTTTATATATAACACCATTTTCTTTTTTCTTTTTTTTTTCTTTTTTTTTTTTTTTTTTTTTTTTTCCTAAAAGCCCACCCTTCAAAACTTGTTCGGTACACGGTAAATTGCTCTGTTTCAAATTAAACAGCGTGGTTGGGGGGAACAGCTATTTGGAGCAAATTGTTTACTTCTGTTGTGTCTCATTTCAACGGAACCTGTTGTACATAATGTTTAATTGATTCGATCATATTTGTACTTGTTTTTACATTCACACAACACATATATAAGCTGACAATTGATTAAAAAAATTGTATGTTTAGTTAACTCATCTCTTTCTTATGTTGAAGAAGGTGTGAATGTCTATTTTTTTTGTTTTTGTTTTTTTTTGGGGGGGAGGTCTTTTCTCGAAGAAAGCCTTAATTTGATTTATTTAAGCCATAGTTGTATATAAGAAGAAAAAAAAGCAGACGACGACACGAAATGGGTAGTGGGAGCAAGTAAATATGACGAAAGAAGCTTTCTCGTTTATCTGTTAATCAACGTTAATATCCGGCCAACATTTCACACATGTCTTCACTTAATTTCGGATTCATTTGTCTGATTTCACTGGGTTTTTGCCTTCGCCACCTTTTTCTTTATACACACACAAAACGACCGATACTTTACTTCCCGTATTTTTTTTTTTTTAATTTTGCTGTTTTTTAAATCATTCTTTTTTTTTTCTTTTCTGTTTTCTTTTTTCTTTATTTTACCCCTTTTTTGTATCCAATGCTACTTTTGATCCCCCCTCCCATCTCTTTCTCTCTCTCTCTCTCTCTCTCTCTCTCTCTCTCTCTCTCTCTCTCTCTCTCTGCAAATAAGCAGCTTTGGCATCGAGGCCGAGTAATGTGATGGTAGACATAGGTTTGAATTTTCACTACAGTTCTTTCATCGGTAGAAGTGGTTAAAAAAAACCTCTTTTGTGCATCAGCTAAAGGTCAATCTAAACTATCCGTCTCAGTGGGGGTCAACTTTAATCTCTCGAGGCGGATTTCAAAGCTTCCGGAAAGGAAACCATTGTCCAAGAAAATAGTTCGAAAAGGTTATTTATCTTTAAAGATTTCCTCAGTGATGCAACAAAAGAATCGGAAAACTAAATTAAATGTTATCTGCTAACCAAAGAAATAGTGAATTTGATTCTCACTGGGAGCTCCATACCTCTGGTCTTGTGTCAAACTGAAGCTATGCATTTATTTTTTCAGAGGTACCTTGTGTTATCTCTCTCTCTCTCTCTCTCTCTCTCTCTCTCTCTCTCTCTCACCTTCCTTTATTCATTTCTTTTAACTTTAATTTTTCTTTCTTTCTTCCTCTGGCTATTCTTTGTTTTTTGTTTTTTTTCTTTCTCTTTCTTTCTAGATATATACGATTCAGTCTTAATGTTTATTTATATATTGATTGGGTTTTTTTCTATCTAGAATTTCTTTGTTTTTCTTCCATTTTTTCTTTTTTTTTTTTTCTCTTAGAACCTCTCTCAATCTTTCTCACGATCTAAGTCACATGCAAGATTCAATACTCAACTTAAGTTGGCATAGAGCCACAAGTGTTGGGCAATGAAGCTCGAAGTTGCTACACGAGCCAATATCCTGTGAGATCAGCAACCGCATTAAATACATGGACTGTATATTTCCACCTATCTATCTATCTATTTTGGGCAGTCCATTGGCCTAGCGGGTAGAGTGTTTGCCAATGGCCCAAGAGAGCCGGGTTCAATCTCAGGTCGAGTTATACCAAAGACTCAAAAAATGGTACTTGATGCCTCCTTTCTTAACACTCAGCATTATAAGGTACGGATCAAGGGTAAAGTGGAGCAATCCCGGGAAAGGAGTAACGCCTTCCCCTACACCTTAGTGTTATAGCTAATGAAAAGGTAGCCTTCGTGTCTCCCTCAATTACGGTTGTCAACTTTACTCTGGCATCTATCAATCTATCAGTCTCTCTACATCTAAAAGACTTAATCCTTTCGTCTTTTCTTCTTAAATTTACTGTCAGTATTCCATTATGCGTTTCTTGAAATTGTTTTATTTATGCTCATACATACACATATGCACACACACGCGCACACACACACACACATGTATATATATATATATGTGTGTGTGTGTGTGTGTGTGTGTGTGTGTGTGTGTGTGTGTGTGAGTGTGTGTGTGTGTGTGATGAAAAAATTGATACAACTTATGTGGTTCCTTCTACTGTGCTCAATATCTGGGATAATCACTATAAAGTCAAATGCTGACTGATTATTGAAATCGTCCATTAAAAACTTTTAATGTGTTTGTGTCTGATGATCGATTTTCATATCATGAAAATGACAGTTATGTTAAAGGACTAGTGACGACCGTAATTTTAAATGTTTTGATCTTCCCCAACGTCAGTCAACAACAATTTATCAGATACATATCTGAACAAAAAATCGATTCAAATATGTCCTCAAGAAATGGAATTAAATCTCGATATTTTCACATTCAATCAAGTTTTTTTTTCTTTCTAGCATTTATTTATTCGACGTGTGTTTTCAGTGTTGCATGCAATTCAGAAACCCTCTGTGTGTGTGTGTGTGTTACTGGTTCATTTTAACTGTAATTTTCCGTTTTGTTTTCTCCAGGATAAATGCTTGTGTTTGCTCGTGTTCATTTGTTTTTAATTGCAACTTGTTTTTATCCTCTTTTTTTCCCTTAATCATTTTCTTGATTTGATTGTTGTTTCTTTTAATCATTGTTTATGAATAAAGTTGTATGATGTTTTGCTCTAACCATACATACTCGTGTATAAGTCGATCTTGTGTAAAGGTCATCCCTAGATTTATTATCACTCAATCAGTGTTTTATGGAATTAATTTTGAAGTCAGCGTTTGCTCCTTGTTCAACCCATTATATTTGAATTTCAACCTTATTATTAAAATTACTATTTTAATCACCACCTACTTTTGGTAAATAAAAAAGGATTCAAAATCCGACCCATACACGAGTATATACGGTATTAGTCTAATTACCTGTATCATTATTGAAATGTTTTACTATCATTGTTTTTGTTGTTTTAGTTTCATTTTTTATGAATTTTGAATATTATTTACTCAGATTATTTTTTCTATTATTTATTATTTTAAGAAGATTCCTTATCATTCCAGGATATAATCAAACACGTGAACACATTCTTTGTTTAATTTTTCCATAATATTTCGGCCGGTCTATTCAATAGCCTTCTTCATATGTACTGTTTGATAGGAAAAAATGTCTCTTCTAATGATAAAAAGGAAACAAATTTCTCCTTGAAGCATCAGTCACATTTACCACCTCGGTGTAATAACAATTGAAAAGGGAGCCTTTGAGTCACCCTCGACTAAGGTCGCCAACTTTACTTATATGTATATACGCAGAGTACACTCTAAAACATTTTTTTCTTTTAGGCATGTTTTAATGAAAATAACCAACAACTGTTATACATTTTTAATCAGTCTTTTCTGTTTTTTGAATTTGATGTCTCTAAGTTGAATCGAAATTATCAATGAACTATTCAGTCTCATTGACTAATCGACCTCCTCCCATATTATGTTTAGTGTTTTTAAAAAGAAGTCGGCCGCTGGTTTTGATCGAAATCATAGAAGTGACAAATGATGAATAAACAAATGAAACAGTAAATAGAATCGTATGGCCGTCTTTATTGATGACTGCTACAACTTCTTTGAGGCGATGTGTGCATCACTAGGCTTTTCAGCCAAAGTCAAGCAGACCCCAAGGACCCCAGCTCAACCTGGAAGACTTCTTTCACTGAGTCCGAATCCAAACTGCTGCTAACTCTGCCCTAGACTGACTGGGATAGACTACATCCGTTGAATCAAAGAGGAAAAAGCATGGGTCGAACTCTATTGAGTTCGACCCATGCTTTTTCCACTTTGGCTATTCAAGTACTAAAGACATTAACAAATATCAGATTCTTCTCTAAGAGGAGAGGGTTTATTTTGGAATCTCTGCTGGAAATTGGAAACAGAGTCTCTACATCACAGACACTCTTTTTCTCAGCAAAATAAATAACTATTTTACCTCTCTCTCTCTCTCTCTCTCTCTCTCTCTCTCTCTCTCTCTCTCTCTCTCTCTCTCTCTCTCTCTCTGCAAATAAGCAGCTTTGGCATCGAGGCCGAGTAATGTGATGGTAGACATAGGTTTGAATTTTCACTACGGTTCTTTCATCGGTAGAAGTGGTAAAAAAAAAATCTTTTGTGCATCAGCTAAAGGTCAATCTAAACTATCCGTCTCAGTGGGGGTCAACTTTAATCTCTCGAGGCGGATTTCAAAGCTTCCGGAATGGAAACCATTGTCCAAGAAAATAGTTCGAAAAGGTTATTTATCTTTAAAGATTTCCTCAGTGATGCAACAAAAGAATCGGAAAACTAAATTAAATGTTATCTACTAACCAAAGAAATAGTGAATTTGATTCTCACTGGGAGCTCCATACCTCTGGTCTTGTGTCACACTGAAGCTATGCATTTATTTTTTCAGAGGTACCTTGTGTTATGTAATGGTTAGCCAGTTTGGCTTGCTGACCAATTTCAGTGATTTCAATTCTCACTGGGTTCACCATATTTCTGACTTTATGCCAAACTAAACGGAGCTTAGTAAAGATCTGATGCTACAAACTGCAAAGATTCAAAAATAAGATGAAAAGATAAACTAGTCAAAGATTCACACGGATAGCGCTTTATCTAAGATATCTCAACAACTTTCGTCTATTACGTCATTTTATTTATTTATTTGTTTATTTTGCTTTAATGACGATTGTAAATATTTTTACGACGAAGTGACTCAACCACTCTTTCTTTCTCATTCCGTTTTCATTCGTCTCTTCATCTCCCCTGTTTCTAATTTCTCATTTGCAAATTTCAGCGTACTTTTCTTCCACATCCCGCTTCTTTCTTCAACTGTTTGTTTTTTGTCTTTCCTGTTTTATCGCCGTCTGATTTCTTTCTGCGCATGCGCTCTTCTGTCGCAAATGAGTCAGAATTTTTTTTTCTTTTTCGATACCTACCTCGTTTTCTTACCTTGAAAATTTTTTAGGTAAGAAATTGGGTTTAAGGGTAGGTAAAAAAAATAAAATGGATACTATGTCGTCTGTGGTAGGTATAATTAATAGTCATGCATAGTTATATAAGTATAGTTATGTGAATAAAAAAATGAGCACGAAAAATCCAAAAAACAATTCCCATGGCGAAAATAAAGGGAGAAATCAAATAAATAAGATAAACGAGCAGATAGGAATAAAAAGGAAGAAATAGAGAAAGAAAGAGAAATGAAAGTCCAAAGAAATGAACTAGTAAGGAAAAGAAAAAAAGAGGCAAAAAATGGAAAGGAAAGAAAAAAGAGAGAAAGAATAGAATACCGGAGGTCGATTCGGTGTTGTCTTTTACAAAGTTTAGCCAAGTTTATAGCACAGTGTTGGGAGTTTGAAACACCCAGTGAGAATCGAACTCAGAAAGGAATTGTCTGCTAACCTATCTTGCTAAGTATTTTACAACGTGAGGTGCCCAAAAGCTGAGAAGTGCATCGCAGATTTTTAAGATATGGCTACATCTGCGCGCCATGTGATATTTGTCCCAAAGCAACAAATATCCTTAAATCGACATAATGAATATCAATATATTACTAAAATTCTCATTATGATTATATATATATATATATATAACATGTTTTATTAAATAGGACGGACACTTCGTGTCAACCTATTCTGCCTTCGATCCGTTCAAGTCTTCGTATGAAACGCTTGACTTTTGGATGGAATGAATTTTGGAAGGCACTGTATTTTTTCCAACTACATTCAGACTCAACTAGAGCCATCTTCAAGGGAAACGAATAACGAAATGACAAACATAATGCGGCATATACATTTATACAAAGAGTAAGAGGAATAACAAGTGGGAGGAGAATTTACGAAAGAAAAGAATTTTACAAGAAGAGGAAGAATGGCTGGAAAAGTACTAGAGGCATTTTAGAGTGTGGTTGTTATTTTTTGAATGGATTTTTAAAAAGATTTATTGATCTTTATAGAGAGAGGAAGCTTCAAGAACTTTGAGTTTTTGCTTTTTTTTCTTTGTGGAATGTGGAGTTTTTTTCCGTTAGAAATTTTCTGGATTTAGAAGGGGGCTACGAATATGTTTTGAGATGTTGAGAGATGGAAGTTTTATTGGATAGGTGAAGTGTTAAACAGTTATTGTTGTCAGGCCAATGTAGGTACTTATTTTATCAGAGAAG
Source organism: Sepioteuthis lessoniana (assembly GCA_963585895.1). NCBI lineage: Eukaryota > Metazoa > Mollusca > Cephalopoda > Myopsida > Loliginidae > Sepioteuthis > Sepioteuthis lessoniana. The sequence continues at coordinate 132,274 of CAUZXS010006556.1, forward strand.
CATTCTCCTAGTCGACATTTAAACTGGTACACTACATTGATCAAACTGAGGTAACTGAGTCTAGGAAGAGAAGCTATGATGGATGACGAGGTTAGTTGTATTGAACTTGGGATAATATATGAAGACTTTTATTTTATCGTTAAAGTCAATAGAAGAAATGTTATTACATATATATATATATATATATATATATATATATATATATATATTGTAGAAGTTTATGGTTCTCACTTGCTCACTTGGTGAGTTAATCGTCGACCACATTTTGCTGTATCATTAAATCGTGTTCAATATCAATGATAGAGCTTTCACACACACACACACACACACACACATATATATATATATATATATATATATATATATTACATGGCAGTATCTGTGACCCTGGGTTTCATGCTTTACGCATTCGTCAGATAGAACAAATATGGGGCCTTGTGGCCTTTTGACAATTTTTTGCTTAGTTTTTGTTTTTTGTTTTTTGTTTTTTGTTGTTGTTTTTTACTACAATCCAAGAGTTAGCAAGTCCTTTCAGGTCTCTGAGACTTTTCTTATTATTCCAACTGCTGTCAGCAATGCTGTGATTTTGACAGTCTAAAGTCTCTCCTGTCCCCACTCCTATCCTGTCTCTTTTCTGAGTTCTTTGGAATTGTTCCACAAGTCCGAACTGTGATTGTATCAACATCTCAACCTTTTCCGTTTTCTGGAAAAGTTCTGGAATTTGTCTAACTTTTCACTCTTCTTTACTTTTACTCTAAGGTCAGCCGGTCTGTCAAAATTTTACTCCTAGTGACTTTATTCACTGGGGTCTGAGTGACAGCAAGTCTCCTCACGCCTCCAGGACTCCTCTGAGTATTCTAACTGATCTTAACAGTGCTGTGGTCAGGATGGTCTCGATTCTTCCTCTGATCTCCAGTTCACTGAGTTTTTTGGGTTTTTTTTTAATCAATGCCTTTAGGAACCGTAATAAGAGCTCCAACTACAATTGATATCCAAGTCGCCTTCACGTTCCCCTGCTTTTTCAGCTCTCTGTCAAAATCCACGTATTTATCTATCTTTTCGCTTTCTTAGCGCCCTCCTCTACACCTCAGTGTAGTAGCTTTTGAAAAGGGAACCTTTGGTCACCTTCGATTTAGGTCGCTAATTTTACTTACTTACTTTGGTCGCCGGAACGACAAAATCCACGAGATGATAAGATTTTTTTTTTTCGTAATAAACACTAGGTCTATTCCTCTGGTCGGGAGTGGATGGTCCGATTATTATTATTACTAGTTGAAGTAATTGTAGTAGTAGTAGTAGTAGTTGTAATTGTAGTTGTAATTGTAGTAGTAGTAGTTGTAGCAGTAGTAGTAGTAGTAATTGTTGTTGTTATACTTCCATTTCATCCCGTATATTTTTCACATATATGATGCTCCTCATAATCATCGTTAAATTTTTCAGACATCTTTTCTAGAAAACCCTCCCACCACCTCTTTCAATTCTCTCTCTCTCTCTCTCTCTCTCTCTCTCTCTCTCTCTCTCTCTCTCTCTCTCTCGTACTCGTATTCGTTTCTTACCTCCACCTTCTGCCACTCTGTTTTTCAACCACCTCTTACCTCACATCTGGATGCCGCCATCTTCCTTCGTCCTGCTACCATGCAACTGATATCCCTCGACTCAGAAAAAGGGACTAAAATGGGCACTAACATACCCTTTCTCATTAGATGCGGGTACGCAACAGGCTGGTTCCGCCCCTGCACTGACACAAACCCACTTAACTTCTTTCCTCTTCTGATAGGCATTTTTTGTTGCTTCTTAAGCTGAAAAGGTTTCGGCTTCCTCATAGAATCGACTCAGTTTTATCTATTTACTAAACAACAGGGGCTCTTTCTAAGGGAGCAGACATTCTCATTCCCATCCAATTTGGCACACGAATCATCGTGACGGTTATCACAAGATCTTCCTGGAATCGGTTAGTTTTGCAGGAAATATCAAAATAAAGTTGAGGTCTAAATCAATTTCTACCATTATTTGTCAAATCCAGAACACTTTCATTTTATTAAATAAACTAACTAGAACGTATCACTTATCCTAGTAATAAATCTAAATATTGCCTACACAGACACATATTCGCGCATATATATATATATATATATATATATATATCATCAATGCGTGCGACAGCACCGATATCTTTGAATCTCTCTCGCAATACATCCCTATCGGCCATCAAACTTGTTCATTTTTCTAAACAGCCCCAAGAGTCTACACAGTGCTGCCACCCTCGACTAAGATCGCCAGCTTTACTTATTTACTTATATATATATATATATATATATATATATATATATATATATATATATATATATATATATATATAGATATATATATATAGATATATATATATATATAGCGTCATTGCGGTGAAAAGGTTAGCAAGGGAGACTCGCTTATTCATTGCAATAGAGCAGTGAGTTCGATCCTCACTAGGTGCCACACAATCGCAGCAATGCTTATTTTTTAGGGCACCTCACGTGGTGTAATGCTTAAAAAAGCATTACTTGTAATTCGAGTCTCATTGGGTGCCTCATGTCAAAACTAAGCAAAGCTTAGTAAATAATAATAATAATATTTAAGATTAAAAGCAGTTTACCTGACGATCAAAAACGTGAAACTCAGTCATGAGTTGGTTTTACTTCTCTTATTATATTTTAGCAATATAATATTTCCCCAACACTTTTGTTTTACTGGATTTACTGCCTTTTAGATTCTATCTAACGACGATTATCGATTTTAACTATCATCATCATCATCATGTCGCGCCGCCAGCGCGGATATCCTTGACCCTCTCTCGCTATTTCTCCCTATCATTCATCGCCTCCGGCAGGTCTTCAGGGTTACATCCTGTGTCCTCACATAGTTGCTGTATGTATGTTCGTGCTGGTCGTCCCACTCTTGCACATCCATATGTGGGGGTCCACAGGAGTACATCGCTTATGAGCTCGTCCTTGCTTCTCCAGCAGTGTCCTGCGTGTCTGGTTCGTCGAACTTGTATAGTTTTCGTGATGGGGGGCAAGTGTCCGTATAGTTGGAGTCTCGTGGGGTGTTGTCGCCAGGACTTAGTCGAATTCAGAAGACCTAATTTTGGGGCAAACACTTACCGTCCTCTTATATATAAGTAATAATGTGAATTTGAAATTAGAAGATGAGGGAGTGTGTCCTCGTGGTGTAATGGTTAAAGCGCTGGGTTAAATAGTACCACTACTGTTCTTTAGAAGAACAGCTTTGGCAAATAACCCACGAAGGGTTGATATACCATTAAACCTAGAAGATGAGAAAAGTATGTGCAACCTTTTGATTTAAAAATACATTCCACGAATTGATGATTTCATGACTTTAAATCAATGGATCTACCAATCCACTGCGATCGGTTTCTGTATGTTTGCTTAGCTGGGGAGATAAGGGGGTTCATAGCTTTCTCAAGGATTTTAGTCTGAAATGTGTGTAAATTTTTGTGTGAAAGATTTTAACTCGAGTCTTTAGTAAGATTTTAACTCGAGTCTTTAGTAAGATTTTCTTAGTTTGGCTCAAGGCCATAACAGGTTCATTGCAATGGTTACTGCTGGTTTAAGCTAAGTACGAGATCCTATTTAACAACCCCTCCGCTCGGGCAGGATATGACACAAGGTCAATTTTTAAGCGGAGTTTAACAGGTTTCAATTCAGAGTTTTCCTTCTCCTAGACTAGTTGCCTCACCAAGGCTGAAGAACCCAGTCTGTCCTACTATTTACCCATAGCTGGAGGGAGAATAATTGGATTCATACCTTTCCCAAGGGTATTAGTGCTATGTGAAATGCAATCAACCTCGTCCAGGATTTGAACTCGTGTCGCCGTGTCCATTTTCTACGACGATAATAATTACACCACGGGCACCTCCAATCTTACTCCTGTTATGTAAGTTAGCCTTGTCCTCCATAAAGAAAGAGGAGGTTCAGCATCTATCTATCTATCTATCTATCTATCTATCTATGCGATCACAAAATTGTCAGAAGTACGAGATACCCTGTGAGGAAAGAACTCACTAGTAATGGTCTGCTAATCTAATTCGTTAACTATGACACCACGTAAGACGCCCCAATTATAGATTGGTATTCTTGTGAAAGTTATTAAAAGCGTTACCTTAAGCAAGCTAACTTCAAAGGAAAATATTTGACATGACTACTGCTGTTTTTGTTGTTTTTCATGTTTGAATAAGATAAGGGTGGGCGTTGACGGAGGTGGGTGGGAGGGGGTTTAGATGATGGGTAGTAGCGAAAAAAAGTTAGTGTGCTGGAGGTGAGGTTCATTAGAAAACTCATTCCACCCTTACTACCACCCTCAATAAACCGAGATGATATGGCTTGAATCAGGTGATTGTAGTAAGATATATATATATATATATAAAGACAGCATGGTGCAAGATGAACTGATGATGAAGTAATAATGTTGTGGCTGGGAATGTACGTTCACAATCGTATATACGCCACCAACACCCCCACTATCCTCTCTCTCTCTCTCTCTCTCTCTCTCTCCACATATATATATATATATACATATATCCATCTGTATCTATATATTTTAGAGTCACAATTTTGTGATCGCATAAATAGATAGATAGATACTGAACCTCCTCTTTCTTTATAGTGGACAAGGCTAACTTACATAACAGGAGTAAGATTATATTGCGCCGATCCTCCTCGTGCAAAGCGCCTGCAGTACGCTGAAAATGAATATTCGACATTATATTAGAAGAGAAATAGTCGGAAATAATCTTGTAAATATCTTATGTCACGTAGTACACTTTGTTCCAAGATAGAAATTCTGATCTATAAAGAATCCAGGCACTTTTTATGAGTTCTATTAATAATAAAGTTATCTTGTCTATGATGAAATTTTCATTTTTCTAATGAAATGAAAAATGAAATGATACGTAAAAACTTATATATAGTTGTACGCATAAAACTTATATTCTATATAGTTGTATGCATAAAACTTATATTCTATATAGTTGTACTCATAAAACTTATATTCTATATAGTTGTACGCATAAAACTTATATTCTATATAGTTGTACGCATAAAACTTATATTCTATATAGTTGTACGCATAAAACTTATATTCTATATAGTTATACTCATAAAACTTATATTCTATATAGTTGTACGCATAAAACTTATATTCTATATAGTTGTACTCATAAAACTTATATTCTATATAGTTGTACGCATAAAACTTATATTCTATATAGTTGTACGCATAAAACTTATATAAAGTTGTACGTATAATTAACTGACTCAAGTATAAGAAGATATCCGCTGTCATGACCACCTCGTGGACGACTTTCTGCAGAGAATCGAGTATTATCTTAGTTGGCGCTACAGCTTCATCTTCTCGACTGTACTTCTCATATTTTCACATATGGAATAAACATGGAATTCTTGTATATCTTTGGTATCAACCTATATCCAGACATTTTGGAACAACTGTAAAGGTTATGAAGAATTTGTATATCTTTAAAAAAAAATACACAGAATTCTGCGATACTGAAGAAGCTAAATTTCGAATAACTTTATTAAACGATATTTATCAAATTGACATAATAGTGGGACATCCATTGATCGTTGATACTCGCAACGAGACTAGCTTGTTAACAATCACTTTATGCTGTTAGAGGTGTATGGCGAAGAGACCCCGTTGATATTTTACGTGTGCGTAAACGCAGCGGTACCAAAGAGTGCGCACACGTTTTACGACTAAACTGAATTAAGTTGTTCTTATCTTCCATCTTTCATCAGGCTGAATAGTCGAGATAATCTACTTGAGTACAAGAGGTAAAAAAAAAGACCAATGCCCATAACAGGTTCATTGCAATGGTTCATACATTTATTTTACTGCTGGTTTAAGCTAAGAGGTTTGAGAGAGAAAAAAAAATTAGTGTAATAAGCCCTGGGATTCTAAAAAAAAAAAAATAAAAAACGTGACTTTCTGGCTTCTTTTTTTTTTCTTTTTTTTTTCACTAAGGGGCCATGAATACAAGATGAATTTGGGTAAAGGAAAACTCAATTTCATGAAAATGTGTATGAGTACATGAATAAGACATAAACGAAGAATAAATGTTTCAGGAGTCTCTCTCTCTCTCTCTCTCTCTCTCTCTCTCTCTCTCTCTCTCTCTCTCTCTCTCTCTCGCACACACACACACTTTCTCTTTATGTATGTACATATTTCTCTCTCTCTCTCTCTCTCTCTCTCTCTCTCTCTCTGTGTATATATATATATAATGTTATCTTTCTCTCACTCTCTGACATACACATACGTACTCTCTCTTTATGTTTATAAATTTCTCTCTCTCTCTCTCTCTCTCTCATTCTCTCTCTTTCTATATATATATACATATCTGTTATCTTTCTCTTTCACTCTCTATCTCTCTCTCTCTTTCTCTCTCACGTACGCAGTCTCTCTTTATGTATATAGATTGCTCTGTCTCTCTCTCTCTCTCTCTCTCTATATATATATATATATATATCCGTTATCTTCCGCTCTCTCTCTCTCTCACACACACACACACACACACACATACACTCTCTCTCTACATATATATATATATATATATATATCGTTATCTTTCTCTCTCTCTCTCTCTTTCTCATTCTCTCTCTCTCTCTATATATATATATATTCGTTATCTTTCTCTTTCACTCTCTCTCTCTCTTTCTCTCTCTCTCTCTCTCTCACACGTACGCACTCTCTCTTTATGTATATAGATTGCTTTCTCTCTATATATATATATATATAAATATATATATATATGAATATATATATCCGTTATCTTCCCCTCTCTCTCTCTCTCTCTCTCTCTCTCTCTCTCTCTCTCTCTCTCTGTCTGTCACACACACACACATACGCACTCTCTCTACACATATATATATATATATATATATATATATCGTTATCTTTTTCTCGCTCTCTCTCTCTATATATATATATATATATATATATATGTGTGTGTGTGTGTGTGTGTGTGTGTGTGTGTGTGTGTGTGTGTGTGTGTGTGGATAGATACACACATAGATAGATATTAATCAAAACTGATTTTTGTTTGAGAAATATTTCTGCTAAATATCTTTATATTGTAAAGCAAAAAAATGAATATTAGGTTAAGCTAAACATGAAGTCAGAAAGTGATGATCCAGTTTAGTATTATATGTTTATTGTAAATTGAACCCCTTGCTAAGATATCAAGAAGTCTTTTGAATATTCATGCTAAGACCAATGCTCCCACATAACTCTAGAAAATTTCATGTCGAAAGCTCTAGATGCCCTTGAGTTTCGCGATGGCAAATAGGCGTTCAAAAAATATAAACATTCGGTGAATTATAGTAAGACATAAACTAAGGGTGGGAATCAGCTGTCATAAAGTAATGGTGAACGAACTTTCGTTGTTCTGTTCCTGAATGCTCTAAATTTTATAAACGAACGCTTATCTTCGAAGAACGAACAAGTTGCCGACTTTTCGCAGAGGTAGCAAGTTCAAGTCTTATCATGTGCTCCACTATTCAGAACAAGACAAATTTAGTGAGTTCGTTTCTCACTGGGCGCCCTATACTTTTGACCTTGTGCTATAAGAAAGCTAAACTTGGTAAATAAAAAAATCTAAGCTGGGGGAATATAAAAAACGATTTTATTGATTGATTGATTGATTTTAACAGCAT